>CABFWO010003871.1:0-76766 GCA_902155825.1 Timema genevievae | reverse complement strand
GGTGGTCCAAAGTGTTACATCCCAAGGGCCAAATCTATCAGTTTGCACCATGGGCCGACGTAATATTACGTAATCCCGTCAGCTTAATATAGGCCTACAAACAACACTTATACATAAGTATTGAAAGTAATTCTTTATTAAGTTTATAGCATATATATATATATATATAAGTGCGAGAGTTATTTTAGTTTGTAGAGTCTTTCAAATTTTACTGCCAAAAAAAGTATTAATCTCCCAAAAATGTATTATGAAATATGAACGAACACACTTTCACAAAACCACTTATACATATTTTTACTAGTCAAATAATTATTTATTAAAATGCAATCATGACTTTTTTGAATATATATTTTTATTTTAATCATTGTATATTTCAAATATGCCATCGAGGATTTCCATTTACCTCTAGGATACTGTGAGGACCACAGTTTCATTGAGTGCGGGCCGCCTTTGTCCCTCGGGCCACCAGATGAATCACACTGAGCTAGAATATCTACCAGCAAGGATATAAATTATTAATATTTCAGCAAGAGGTTTAGTAACCTGCAGCCATGTTGTTTCATTATAGCTACCATACTAATAGTTCAAACAATTTCAAAACGCTGTTGTTCGGGAATATCTCACTTAGTGCAGTGTTTCTCTGTCGCCAAATGACTGGTTTCCCTTCTGGTTCGTACCAGAACTCTTTTTAATGAGAACAAAAGTCACATCTGCCTTAATGTGTTGGCTATTACCAAACAAGTATGAATGGATTTCTTAATGGTTTCTAAACCCATCATAACCAAACGACATATTGTTGCCTCATTAATATTTCAATACACGCTTGTGACACTTATACCTCGGTAACAACTCGTCCATAGTTCAAGGTTGGCATTACTCGTACATTTGCCCCCGTGACGAAACATAGAATAATTATTCAAGATATTAGATCGGCATTTTATTCTAATAGTTTTAATTCATAATTATTAGGTGCCTTTAAATGTTTGAGAATCTTGAAATTTGGTTTGAAGGTGCCCTTAAATAATGGGGAAAATATGAAACAATTGACCATATTTTATTTGAATTTTAGAAAAGTCACTTTTATCCTAATAAGTACAACGCAATACTTTAACTAGGCTACATAATTTTCAAAACCAGTTATTAGTATGATATACTCATATTTACACTGAATGAGCATCACTGCTTTGTTTGAAACCATTCTAAAACCATTTTCATATATTCTTATGGCAAGCCATAGCTGTAATTTTAAAAATTTATTTTTTTGAAAAGGTATACTTTTGAATAAATAATATTTTTTTCTAATATGTTTGCCCAACTAATCTTAAAATAGGTAGGCATTTACCAACACCCAAAGGGAAATTGTGTAACTCATAAAAAAATAATATTTTAAATTATATGCATACCCAATTAATTATTTTATAGAATTATTTCAACTAATAAGCTTATAAATATAAAATCATAAATCTTATATCTATATTGAAAATTCAGCGACCATTTTTGCAAGTAGTTCAATGGGTCCAAATAATTTGTAGTAATTTGTTTTTGGGTTTTGGTCTTTGGTTCGTATCCATAAACTTTCATGAGCTGTGTTTAGCGATGGTAAATGCTGCTATGTGTCCCAATATTCTTTCTACTTACAAACTTATGTTTTTTATAACACAAACAAAGGTTGGTGTTTACGATTCTTTGGTTCCATAGCTCAGCACTAGGTCATATATTTGTCACCAATAATGACAATATCGTAATAGAATACATCCTTGCCCCATTTAGTATGTTAAACACTCCTAGAACTATCTCGTAGTCTTATGTATAAAACTAAACATATATTACAAGAATTTCCAAGCCATGTATATTTTGAAAATACGCTATATTTATATTACAATCAATGTAGAAAATCAGAGTTTCTGTTTATAGCTATATTGGTTTTTAATTCAAGTTTTAGAAAGAGTACCTTTGGTAAATATTTGGTTGTGCCCAAAATAACTTTCGAAAAGGCACTGGCAAAAAGAGTAATTATTATAAGTACACAAACACTTGACTTTGCCCAATATTACTAACAATACACTTTTAATATAACTCGTGAACTTAATTATAAAACTATCGCTGTTCAAGTCGATCAAACCAACTTCAGTGGTCAAATGGTTTAATCCGTCACTTTCGTACTAGACCCCCCCCTGCTGAAGATGGAGAGATAGGGGCTCGAATCCCTGTTGGGTCTACTTAGCGTGGTTTTACTGAAATAGTTGACCTATCTCCTTCCTAGAAAATGTGAGTATACTACCTCTAAAATTCTTCCTTCCTCACTCCTACTCCGTTAAAGTAAATATTAGATATGCGTATAGACTGAACAGATAGTAAGATTTTTATTTTTTATCCTATGGCATATGACTGGGTGGGACATTACATCCAGAATCAAATATCCGAAGCTGTTATTATGCATTTTAGAGAGGAATTCTCCATCTAGATATCATATTCTGAAAATTGAAAAATGACTCCTGGACACGGGAATCTAACCCAGGACCTTTGGCTTATTACGCTACTGCTCCAACCACTGAGCTATCCAAGAATCGTCCCGTTCCCAGGGTCATGCTTCACTCAAATTTAAAGGCAGAGTTACTCTAAATGCATAATAACAGCTTCGGCTATTTGATTCTTAATATGTATCCCGTACAATAATAATAATAATAATAATTGTACGAGTGGCAGTAACAAGCCAAATACCGAGTCGAAGATGGCTGCGTTATCTAATAGCTCGTGAATAAATTCCGCACGTCCATCATAGACTCTGCCTTAAAATATGATTGAAGAATGACCCTGGGCACGGGACGATTCCTGGATAGCTCAGTGGTAGAGTAATTAAGTACTAAGTCAAAGGTCCCGGGCTCGATTCCCGTGTCCAGGTGTCATTTTTCAATTTTCAGAACATTACATCCAGGTTAGGTCCCCTTATATGTAGACTATTAGCCACTCTGATGGCACAGGGCGTTTCCCAGGGTACACCTGCGGGGGTTGTCTACACGTCATACCAGCGATGATATGATGGGATGATAGTTATTATGATGGGATGATAGTTATTATGAAGGGATGATAGTTATTATGAAGGGATGATAGTTATTATGATGGGATGATAGTTATTATGATGGGATGATAGTTATTATGAAGGTGTGAGTATTAACCTAGCTTGAGCTTGATTAACCAAACCCTGGTGAGTGACCATTGGGATAATTCTCCTAAAGGGAAAAATGCCCCAGGCACTAGCCTAGAATCGAACCTGGGACCCTTAGGATCGTATCCAGGTGCTCTGATCACTACACCACGGGGCCGATTAGATAGTAAGATGAGATGATTAATAAAGTTGATCAGTATGTTGATTCGTAGTAGCGATATATTATCCTGGTAAAAGCAAATTAATAGTTCCAACCTATTGTTTATTCCTATTAAACATAGTTAATTAAATGAATTTAAGGTGATGCCATTTTGAATTATTTTCCCTTCTACATACAATTAGGGCAGAAGTTAATTGCTTTACAATGCAATTGTGTCGAAATAAGCAGTCAATATTTGTGTTTTCAATTATGAATAGTTACAAATCATAGATATATTTGTTTCTTAAAATTTAAAATGTTTCTCAAAATATTATCTAATTTATCAACCCCTTCATTTATACCCTCCATCTTTCTTTTTCAGCTGTTCCTATTCAACAGTCCAGATAACTAACATTTAATCTACTTCGGTGAACGAATGGTCTATGGTGTTAATATCGTGTTAGACTATGACAGGGAAATCCGGGTTCGAATCCCGGTCGGATGTACTGAGGGTTGTTTTCCAAAAGGGGTTTCCACCCTTCCCTCTACGTAAATATAGGTACATTTCCTCTAAATTCAACCTTTTTCATCCCTAGCTCATTAGCGTAATTAATACATATGTGTATAACCTGAACAAGTAGAGAGATGCACAGCTAAAATAAACTAACATTTAATTGGAAATATTTTGTTCACGATACTAGAAGTTGCTTTTGTCATTGTAGATATTAATGTCATCTTTATCTTTTAGTTGATTGACTTTCCGGCATCAATTCTGAGGAAGTGTCGCTCCAAAGGCTACCTATACAGGGAATATAGATTTGTCGTTATAGACCACGTTGATTCATTATTGTATTGAAATATTCGTGAGCTGAGTGTCAGACGCATAATTAAAACCTTAATACATTAATTTATGATTGGCGTTTAACTTTGAAGAAAAAAAGTCAATGATCCTCTCGATAATTTTGGTAATTTCTACCAAATATTTACAAAGAGACTCCTAATAGATAACTGTATCATCCTTAATGACCGCATTTTACCCATTATTTATTTTAAAGTAATTATTGGGAGCCAACAAGAGGCAAAACAAGTAGTATATTTTTAGGGGTCATTTTCAAAAGATGTTGGAGAACGACCTCCTGAATGTATTAATCCATTTTAAAATCAATGATAATTAATTTAATTTAATTTGACCTGTCTGTTTCTCCATTACATCATATTTCACAAGTAGATCAAACTTTGGTGACATTATGATGGCTGTTAATAACATTTTAATAAGCTAACATCTATCAAATCAATTTTTGTATCAATACTTATAAGAATATAAACTAAAACTATACATGGAATATATCCATGGTGACTTGTTTATTCCTGTCCAAGAACGTGATGGCCACTTAAATGTCCAGGGTGTGTTCATACATTTTCAATGTGTCAGTCCGTTCTACTTCTCTTATTTGCTCAAACAAGACATGAATAGCAACACAACCTGCTTTTCATGTTGCTCAGAACATTCAGTCCTTTACAAAACATGGGAAATTGATGTGATTCCCCTTTTCCCAAGTCAGCCTATTCAATAAATATAATATTAGTATGACCATGTGACTGTGTGTGTGTGTCAGAGAGAGAGAGAAAGAGCATGTGAGTGTGAGTTAAAGATAGAGAATAAAATGGAAGGGGTAAGGTGAAATGGTATAATTTATTAAGAAGGTACACTCGTACCTAGACAAAATTCTTATCAAATATAAGTTTTATAAACATCATTTGGCTTAATATTGGGACCCTTTTATGTCAGTATGAGGTATATAAGTGACTTAGTTGCCATAGGTGGGGGTAGGGGGGGACGAGGCCCCTATAGAGCAGGGATGACAAAACTATGGCATGCATGCCAATGAGTGGCACGCGAACACGATTTGTGTGCCAGGCCGACATGAAAAAAATCCATCATAAACTAAAACTTTTCCCAACGTGGTATAATTTTGTGAAGTCAATAATATTTCGAGAGCCATGTCAATTAATGTCACGTCCCAATGAACTTTTTGAAGATATCGGTTATAAATTATCTTGGCTCACACTTAAATGCATCTTGTTCGTAGTTGGAGACAAAAAGCTATGAAATGAACATAAATATCTTGGCTGGTAAAATAAAACATGTTTTAAACTAATATGGAATATATATTTTTTTAAATCTTATTTAACATATATACAACGTGTATCTAAAACATTGCATCAAACTTTGGCAGGCTATTCCTTGGGTGAAAATAGAATAATTCACATTAGCAACCTAGGGTCCATCTTTAATAATAAGGGCGGTATACACCCCTAAAGATAGAGCTAAAAACGACTGTTGTGTGAAATATTATGAAAACTGCTTAGGCTATTACAACGAATATTTGTATACTACTTATTGAAACCTTGATCGTTAATAAATTAAATGTGCTGCTACTGTTACCCACCCCCATTATTTAAAAAAGGGAGGGGTTGTAACACTTTTTTCTGCAATAAGATATGTCAGAGTACGTATAACCTATTTTGACTTAAGATTACAAAACATGGAATAAAAATTAACAAATAAATGGTACGGCACACCGCACAGACTTTCTCTCTCTTTCTATAAACTCCTAAGATTTCTGAACGGAATAATGTACATTGTATCATCACCACTCCATATAAGAACACGCATAAAATAATATACAATGATATAGAATCAATGAGAAAAGAGGCGCGTCTTTGTCCATCTGAGAGCATTTCCAACAGTTTAATGTCTTCCACAATGGTCAATACTTCGTATTAAAATTTCGATTTCTGGTTAAAATTTTAACATTTTATAAGGTGTTAAAGATCTTCAAGTCATCGCATTGATATTTAATTATTCATTTATACATTTTGACCAATAAAAAATGTAAATATTGACTAATGAGTCTAAAATGGAGATAGATCATTGCTGTGCAAACATTTCTCCTAAGAGGTTTAAGGAAAAATAACATACTTTTTTAGATACTTATATTTAATTACTCTATGGCATTGGAGAATTATTGCGTTAAGATTTAAGTAGTATATGTTTACAACTAAAGCTCAGAAAATTGTATTAATATATTTGCAAATATCTCAGAAACTGTTGCTTTTATAAAAATATATGTCAAATAAAAGTTTTTTATTTCTAATAGTCCTACTACAATTTTGCAATGATAAGTTGTTTAGTTTCTCAAATAGTTGTGGAGATACGGAAATTAACGCTTCTGTAAAGTACCCTAAAAATCATTTTCATAGAAAAATGAAAACTGCCAGTTTATTTATAATCTTAATCAACGCCTAGATACGAATTTTAATCAAAATCGTTTCAGCAGATTTTGAGAAAACCAAATTTTTCTCTTTTCGCCCTTCAGTAAACTACCCTTGATTTTAAGTTTTTATAGACACACAGACAGACGGCATTGCAAAGACTATTTTTTTTAGGGTTCGGGGGGGTTATGAGACGTCGACATCCATCAACAATTTAGGTTAGTTTTTTTTTACGGTCGCAATACTTAAACTTTAATTTCCAAAAAGTTAAAAAATGCATGTAATTGCGTATAGATTGAAAGTTATTGATTTTATAAAAATATGTTTCGGATAAAATATTTGTATTATAAATATATATACATATTTGTAATGCTAAGTAATTTCATATCTCAAATAGTTTCGGAGCTATTATAAAAAATGTTAATTTACGCATCAGACCGGAGCCCTTAAAGCCATTTTGCCGAAATATTGAGGGTAGCCATTTTGTTTGGAATATTTATTAATGTTTATAAATGAAATTTAATCAAAATCGTTAGAGCCGATTTTGAGAAAATCGACTTTTTCTCTTTTTGCCCTTCAGTAAACTACCCTTAATTTTAAGTTTTAATAGACACACAGACAGACGGCATTGTAAAGACTATTTTTTAGGGTTCGGGGGGTCATGAGACGTCGACACCCATCAACATTTTAGGTTAGTTTTTTTTACGATCGCAATACTTAAGCTTTAATGTCCAAAAAGTTAAAAATATATATATATATAAATATATATATATATAATGGCATATAGATTGAAAATTATTGATTTTATAAAAATATGAATCGAATAAAATATTTGTATTATAAATATATATACATATTTGTAACGCTAAGTAATTTCATATCTCAAGTATTTTCGGAGCTATTATAAAAAATGTTAATTTACGCATCAGACCAGAGCCCTTAAAGCCATTTTGCCGAAATATTGAGAGTAGCCATTTTGTTTGTGATATTTATTAATGTTCATAAATGAAATTTAATCAAAATCGTTAGAGCCGATTTTGAGAAAATCGACTTTTTCTCTTTTTTCCCATCAGTAAACTACCCTTAATTTTAGGGGTAGATATCCAATTCCAAAAAACCCTCGGGGCAACCCTATGAAAACCCTAGATATCAAGTTTCAGCTCAATCGGTAAAATAGTTTAGGCTCTAGTTGGAGGTGCAGACAGACAGACAGATAGACAGACAGACGGAAATTCAAAAACCACTTTTTTGGATTCAGGGAGTATTGAAACGTCAAAATTCATCAAAATCTCGAGTTCGATTTTTTTGACGATCACCATACTTTCTCTACCTGTAAGATAGAGAGAAAGTAAAAAGGTGTCTTGGAGAAATTGTATAACTTTCCCCGTTTCCGAGATAAACACACATGTTTGAGCTCAGAGACAAATGTATCAAACACAGCTAGCAACACAGCTATACTGGCTCCCTACCTGGCAGGAATTAACACTTGTCTTTGAAATCAAACATGCATGATTATCTCGGAAACGGGGAAAGCTAGACAGTTTCTTCAAGACACCTTTTTTTGTTAATTTTTACTCCATGTTTTGTAATCTTAAGTCAAAATAGGTAATACTTACTCTTACATATTTTATTGCTGAAAAAAGTGTTACAACCCCGTCTTTTTTACATAATGGGGGTGGGTAACGGTAACAGCACATTTAGTTTATTAATGATGAAGGTTTCAATAAGTAGTATACAAATATTCGTTTAATAGCCTAAACAGTTTTTATAATATTTCACACAACAGTCGTTTTTAGCTCTATCTTTAGGGGTGTATACCACCCTTAATATTTAAGATGGACCCTAGGTTGCTAATGTGAATTATTCTATTTTCACCCAAGGAATAGCCTGCTAAAGTTTGATGCAATGTTTTAGATACACGTTGTATATATATATATATATATCAATGTATTGGAGTTTTTTCACTGAAGGTGCTACTTTCAATATGTTTACATTATTGAAATTAATATTGCCCCCAAGAAACTCTTAAACCATTTAATCAATTTTCCCTCTTTAAAGTTTAGCCATTAATACAATATTTACAATTTGATTTTAGTAATTCATTACATTTTATAATGTTCAACACTTTTTTTATTCTTAAATATTTATTATAAACGTGAATAAGAAGTGGCACACTGGAAGGGTTCAAAATTCAGCAAGTCCTTAAGTGGCATACTTGTGGGAAAAGTTTCGTCATTCCTGATATAAAAGATTAGCTGTTGGTATGAAATTTTCGAAAATACAATATAAATCCTCATGTCTATGACATAGTTTCAAATTAAATATTTGTCGATTTTAACTATAGAATATCTAAATAATTATATATTCTATGTAAAATATGTGTGGATAGTTTTAAATCTCTTATATCGTTTTCTGTTTTAGTATTTGGTATGATCTTAATATATATTAGTTTATTGCTATGCAATGTATAGGCCCAATTTTTATGTTTGGCATATCTTAAAATCTGTCTGCTCCCGTCACAGGCGTGGGTCAGCGGGGGTGGGGGGAGTTAGGATGATGAATATAGCCCCCCTTTCCCTTAAAAGACTAAAGAAATACAACAGTAATGTTTCTATGACGTAAGTAAGAATTGTAGTGGATCGTACTTTCTTGGTCGATGAGACATAGCTAGTGATTAGTTTATTATTCCACTGCTACCTTTCCCTTCATTTGTAGGCAGCGACCAATTACCTGAGTCCAAAGAACCAGCTGATTGTTATCAAGCTGATCTCACTTCTTTTGTATGCTGCTATAAGAGGTCCTAAGCCTGATAATGGTAGGAGCCTCAAACTACTCCAATTCCTCAAAACTGCTCAAAATATGAGTTAGTAATGGTTTATTCATGGTTTAAACAATATCAAAATAAACATAGACGGAAATATCGATGGCTTATTCTGTAGTCACCATGTTGATGTTTAAATTAACTATTATGTTTAAGACTCTTAAAACCAGCTTAAGGTAATTAACACCTAGGACCGCTCTTATAGAAAATTCAGAATCCTCAGATCCACGTTATGACTAAGTAACTTCAACCTAACCAGGATTCGAAATGGTAAAGCCACCAGAGATGGTTAGCGCAATGAAGCTTAGCGCCTTAACAGTTTTGACCACGGCATGAATCCGATGTTAAAATAAAACATATTTTTAAATGCTTATTTATCTACTAATATGCTAAAATTAATTCTTGCAAACTTTACATTCTGTGAAATTCAATAGGCCCTGTAGGGTCTATAAATTTCGAAAATTTTATTAGCTAATTTACAAATAGTAAATGTTGTCAAAATAGTTCCTATTTAAAAAATACGACAGATTTTTATAAAATTTTAAAATATTTCATCGAACCATTACTAAAGAAACAATGACTAGTCTGTAGATTTATAAAATTTAACGGATTTTTTTTTAAATTTGTAACTAACTGCAACAGAAAAATAAAAGATATGTTTAGCCCTTACATTATATAAACTGACTAAATCCATTAATATTCCATTCATTAACAATAGAAACACATATTTTGAATACATTAAAGGGAAAGTAAATTTATTATTTTGGAAAGCTCCTACCAAATTATCATAAAAATAAATATATAACGTAGGAGATAGTTTTGGTTCCTTATTTCCTTGCTAAGGACTGTTGAAGGGAAGAGAATATCGTCCATTCCTCATTTCCTTCATAGGGGTCTCCGGTTGATTGGGAGAGAAAAGTAGAATTGAAACACTTGTCAGGAAGCGAGCTTTCGCGGTTAAATAGGTTACGTCTTGGTATCGAGTATTTTCCAACAAATGGTTTTTACCTAAAACAACTTTGAATTTCTTTCGTAAATACAAATTTTATTTGGAACAGAGATGATTTAACAGCTGGTGGGCTAATTTATGTAAACCTGAATGTACTTCAAATTGACGTAAAATGCCTTATTTAATTTTATTCTTGGATATTATTTTGACTATAATATTTACACAACATACCTATATAATATATTGTTCTCAAAAATGGAATACAGAAATCACGACGTATATATTTGAGAGTAAATAGGGCTATATCAAACCGTAGGTATTCTATTTATTTATCCAAAGATAAACATTTTTTTAGTACATACGTACGTACATACGTACATACATACATACATACGTACATACGTACGTACATACGTACATACGTACGTACATACGTACATACATACGTACATACGTACATACGTACGTACATACGTACATACATACATACGTACATACATACATACATACATACATATATACATACATACATACATACATACATACATACATACATGCATACATACATACATACATGCTATACATACATACATACATACATACATACATACATACATACATACATGCATACATACATACATACATACATACATGCATGCATGCATGCATACATACATGCATACATACATACATGCATACATACATACATACATACATACATGCATACATACATGCATGCATACATGCATACATGCATACATACATACATACATACATGCATACATACATGCATGCATACATGCATGCATACATACATACATACATACATTCATGCATACATGCATACATACATGCATACATACATGCATACATACATGCATGCATACATGCATACATGCATACATGCATACATGCATACATGCATACATGCATACATGCATACACGCATACACGCATACACGCATACACGCATACACGCATACACGCATACATGCACGCATACATGCACGCATACATGCACGCATACATGCACGCATACATGCACGCATACATGCACGCATACATACACGCATACATACACGCATACATACACGCATACATACACGCATACATACACGCATGCATACACGCATGCATATACGCATGCATACACGCATGCACACACGCATACACACACGCATACACACACGCATACACACATGCATACATACATGCATACATGCATACATTCATAATCACGCTATTCCCTTACAGGTTAGACAAGAAACTGTGCATACAGCTCCAAAAACAACTTATTTAATCCATTCTCACTAGCTTTCTCCACACTTTTCTATTCTTTTATACTCCCTTTTGTTCATGAACATTTTTTCATTGATTCATGCATGGATGCTCTTTTATTCTTTAAACTAATAATGTTTTTCTTTTTCACATATTTATTTACAACATTTAAATGTGCAATCTACATATAACTGTTAAAATACATTGACTATGAAGTTATACTCATTTAAATTGGAGCACAAATCTCAGCTCATTGTTTGAAACCAGTCTATTAAATTTGATCAATTAAAGCGTTACCAAATCTAGTTCTGATATCATCTTGGTCATAAACACTCGTAATGAACCTTGATAACAAGACCGCAAAAACTCTTTGGTCCTAAACATCGTTAACAGGTAATTCGTGAAAACACACCTAAATAAATATTTACTAGATATAAAAAAATACTAGCGATCCTGGTGTATAGATATTCGTAATTAATTAAGATCCATCGGTTTTACTCTTTAGACGCAATCACTCATCTTGAGAGAGGATATGAAGCATCTCTGTGAACTATGCTTTATTTAAACCTTTGCCTCCAGAGTAATATTCACTACTGGCAGCGCTAGATTAGCACCAAGATATTCCGGAAAACGGGGGAAAAATAGGTATTATATTAACCCTTCTTAAAAAGAAAAAAAAGCTCTAACATTGGAAACGACCACGAAGACAGATAGACAAACATTGTATTCTCGTTTTGATATTCTCAAGTCAAACACTAACATATTCCACCTGTCCAAATATTTAGTTGACACGAAGGCCTCCTAGCTACGTGCAAGGGTAGACTATCTAACGATGCCAAGCTCACATTTTTTTGTCTAAAGATTTTTTGATACGTAAAATTATTGATTGGCTCTAGTGGCCTGAAACGTATTAATAGATACCATTTATACACCCAAGCTACCACATCACGATCTAAATAAGTACTTTCGTAAACTGAGTTTTAACTATTTTATAAACTATGCTCATATATTTTAAATTATTCAAATATTCTATAGTTGGCGTTAATTTGGTTAAATTTTAACACTAATCTTAAATTAATTTTAATATTATCATTCATTAGATGTGTTCAAAACTTATTTAGTACTAATATATTTTGTCATTAGTGTATTTAAAGATTTTCAGCAAAATTAATAAAGCTGGGCAGCTATGCTGTAATTTATAAAAAGGTACTGTAGACATTACAAAGTGAATACACTTCAAGTTATTAGTTTCAAATAATATGTATTATGATATTATATAACGTCCCGATTAGACAGAAATATAATCCCAATTCAGTATTTGGAAGGAAATACAAAATGCATTTGTTGTTTAAGATATATTTTGAAGACGGGCTTTGGTAAATGATCGGTGGACTGACTAACTATTAGATGGCTCTTGCAAATTAACTGTGTGCGATTGTGTATTCGCTATTACATATGCTAACATTATTGAACGTATTTGTAGAATGCATCTAATAGTACAATTTATCAAGGAGAAATCAATAAATAACTGTTGTTAGACAAATATTTACGCAATATTAAATATATATTTTAAATGAATATCTGTGTGTATCACTAGATAAATTAGGTGAAAATTAATTTTAATACATATAGAGCTGCATACATAAATTCATGGGGACAAAACTAGGAAAACCACTATAACCTTCCTATATGCAGTCAGTGGAACCAATCTTATGAAGAAATATTATTACCTTTGTGCATACACTCAATGTGACCAAACTTTACAGAAAAACATATTTCTTACATAAATTCAGTGTGACCAAACTTTAAAGATAACCGAACAAGAATGTCTGAGGAACATATTGTATCTACTTAAACGTTAATGTTTCAATAAATACCTAATGATGCCCTTCCCTTACAGGCTAGGCAAGAAACTGTGCATAGAGCTAAAAAAAAAGATCCGTATCCAAACTATCCTCACTAACTTTCTCCACACTTCCCTATCCTTGCATACTCCCTTCGCTTCAACAACATCCATACTCCAAGTCATGCATACTTTTTATTTATTCTTAAAACTTTTAATATTTCTCTTTTCCACACACTCATCTACCACATCTAGCCACGTTTTACATGGTCTACCCCTTCCTTTTGATCCACACACTCTACCTTCATATATTTGCTTCGTTACTCGACCCAAACTCATCCTCTCAACATGCCCAAACAAACGTGACACGCTTATTTCACATTGACCTATTGGATTCCCTTTCAAAACACATTCCTTCAGCAGCCATTCATTACTGATTATGTCTATACGAGTTTTTCCACACACATTTCTTAAATATCTCATTCCAACAGCATTGATCTTGCTCTTGTATTTCTTTTGAAAAAACCACGCTTCACATCCATAAAACAATGTCGGTGTTAACACAATTTATATACGGTCATATTTCCCTCTTTCAACACTACTTCATTTTTTGCAACATTCCACAAACATCCAACTACTTTCCGTGATACATTCAACCGTCCATCGATTTCATCATCCATCCTAACATGTTCACAGAACATTCTGCCGAGCTACACAAAATCATTCACTTGTTCTAAAAGTTTTCCATTTATACTAAGCTGACAATCTTTTATTTCTTGAAACATTCTTTTCAAAAACTGTCATTTTAGTTTTTGAGATATTTATACTAAGACACATTCTATTTGTCACCACATTCAAATGATTTAATGCATTCTACGTGTAACCTTCATTTTCAGCCATTAACACGGCATCATCTGCATATAGCAGCATTCTCACATTCACATTGTTCATTTGTACACCAACCGCGTCCTCACAAGCATCCCTCACACACTTATCCATGAAACATTAAACAACCATGGAGACATAATACAACCTTCCTTGTCCAGCACACTGTTCAGTGTCAAATCATTCGTCCAAAGCTCCATACACCCTAACGCACGTTTTACTTCCATCATACACCACCATAATTGCATTTACTAACCATGCAGCCACACCATTCTCTCTCAGAACAGTCCATAATATATTCTTATTCATCCGATCTTACGCTTTTTCCAGATCATCGAATGCGCAATAAGCTTTCTTCCTTACTACAATACATTTCTCAATCACTTGCTGCAATGAATGCAAATATCTGGTCCTTGCAACCTCTACCTGGCTTGAGACTACATTGCACACTTCTAATATTAACCGTAGTATTTAAAGCACCCTCTGAATTAAGACTCACAATAACTTTGCCTGGAATACTCAACAAACTAATTGCTCTATAATTCAAGTCAAGTAGTACCATGACCCCACACTTAAGCTTGTGATTCCATCTACATCCACAAATTTGCCATTATTTAACACTTTCATAGATTTTACACATCAGTATCGTTAATTCTTTCGCTTATCATAACAATTCTCTACTTTCTGCTACTTTATCTACGTTTTCGCCAAATAATTACTCAAAATATTCCCTTCATCGCTCTCTTATACTGTTTTCCTCCCAGATCTTCCCACCACGTTTATTCTGAATGCTATATATCCTTCCTTGCACTCCTTGTCTCGTTCTCTTTACCCACATTCTGAATGGCTTCTTATTTCCTTCAAAATCATTCGGCATTCTTTATCCTTTTTAAATTTCATTTGCTCTTCATTCTCCTTTACTACTTTCTTTGCGTTCATATTTTTCTCATTGTATACATCCTTCAAACTCTTACAATCGTTTTCACTCTTTACAGTAATTCTTTGTTTGCATGCTTGTTTATTTTCTCTCACAGCTTCTTTCCCGTACTATTTCCACCGTGCACTCCGTTTTAACTTTCCCACTACCTCAGATCCACACACATCTTTCGTGCGCGCAATTACAGCTTCTTTTATTTTGTTAAAATTTATTTAGACATTCCATTCATGCTCTTATAATGTTAATTTTTCGCCCACTAATCTTTCATATTGCGCTCTCGCAATTTTATCTTGCGACTTTTCCACCTTCACCCTTACTTGCTTAATACTCTTGCAATGGTTTAGAAAGAGAACACAAAATAATATCCAAATTAGGAAGGTCAGCCCGAAGCGTAACAGCTAGCGCTCTAAGCCTAAGTTAATGCAATCCAACATAAAAGCTATTGTTTATTTTGGTGGTTTTGCTCATCTAATGTATTTATATAGCCTATCAGTAGCTTGCACTTAATTTATTCTAATAAATCTAGAGCTTGGCTAAAAGGGCCAGAAAGAATTAAATCATTAGGTACCTTCATTGGAAACTATTGAAAACTTTGAGTCCTCAGAAGAGTTGGAAAGATTTAGCTAAACAGTTTTTGTGTTGGTGTTGCCACCAGAAAAAAGCGCGGGGAGGAGGAATATCGAGCTTAAGCTGAGCCGCTTGGTCAGAGTGACAATTTAATAACAATCACAAGGCGGGCAATATGGGAGCGCACAGCACGACAGGAGCGTGGCATTTAATTGCGGTCGATACATAAACACGCCTTCTTCATTCACAGAGTAGTCCGTGGAATACTGGCTCATCTACAAGTAGACTTAATTCTCAGACCAGACCCTAGAGCCCTGGCTCATCTACAAGCAGACTTAATTCTCAAACCAGACCCTCAAGCCCTGGCTCATCTACAAGTAGACTTAATTCTCAGACCAGACCCTAGAGCCCTGGCTCATCTACAAGTAGACTTAATTCTCAAACCAGACCCTAGAGCCCTGGCTCATCTACAAGTAGACTTAATTCTCAGACCAGACCCTAGAGCCCTGGCTCCTCTACAAGCAGACTTAATTCTCAGACCAGACCCTAGAGCCCTGGCTCATCTACAAGCAGACTTAATTCTCAGACCAGACCCTAGAGCCCTGGCTCATCTACAAGTAGACTTAATTCTCAGACCAGACCCTAGAGCCCTGGCTCATCTACAAGCAGACTTAATTCTCAAACCAGATCCCTGGCTCATCTACAAGTAGACTTAATTCTCAGACCAGACCCTAGAGCCCTGGCTCATCTACAAGTAGACTTAATTCTCAAACCATACCCTAGAGCCCTGGCTCATCTACAAGCAGACTTAATTCTCAAACCAGACCCTAGAGCCCTGGCTCCTCTACAAGTAGACTTAATTCTCAAACCAGACTCTAGAACCCTGGCTCATCTACAAGTAGACTTAATTCTCAAACCAGACCCTAGAGCCCTGGCTCATCTACAAGCAGACTTAATTCTCAAACCAGACCCTTAAGCCCTGGCTCATCTACAAGCAGACTTAATCAAACCAACCCATGTAAAACTTGTTCTCCTATAACACGTTCATTAAAATAATCGGTCCAACCTTGAAAAAAATGGATTTACTTCTTTACAATAAATCACTTCACTTATCCATCTATAAGAAAAACTGACCTAGCCACAACACGCATCATTTAAATTTAGCTTTGGAACTATTCACATTGGAATTCACCTTGTTTAGGTCATACATCTCGTAATAGACTTAGTAATAAAAAAATGCCTTCTACACATTTCAGTTTTACACAATATGCTAAGTATTAGATTTATAGTTTTCTTGATTTTATCACTTGGTTTGAGGAGTCAGACTAGCTATATATATATATAAGTAAAAAAACGCTAAAGTACATACTTTCATGCTTCTCTAAGTATTTATGCTAAGTTGTGTCTTTGAGGGTTTCTTGTTTTTGAAATTGTAGTGCTAATATTCAAATATACTTTTTTAAATTTAGTTGTATCATTTAATTCCTTGGAGTTTCTTACTTATCTGTATAAATCTTAGACAAGTCAAGTAAATATTTTGAACGGTACTTTTATAATTTTGTTCATCCAAGGACACACTTTTGACCTCCTAATATAAATATGAACCAAACAACCAAACTATAAAAAATAGTAGACTCTATAATATAATCACATGAAATTTATTTTTAGATTTGATGTTGAGACTTATACTTGGTGATATATTTAGATTTAAAACGAATTAATTTTATATAAAACAGTTTATGCTAGAATTGAAGAACAGGTTATATAAGGCCTCAGGCTCGTAATAATTGTGAAATTCAAATGAATCCCGATTGTTTCACCATCGGGGTGTAAATAATTACGCATAGTAAGTTTCAAGTTTCTAGGTTTCTTGGTTTTTGATTTTATAACTTTAACACAAATTCATTTTTGTTTTATTTATATGATTGATATCTCCTTCCAATCTAAGCAAGATTGACTAACACTAAGTTAGTTGAGCTTAATTTTTAGAGCAGTATTTAAAAAAAATTAAACTGACCTTGGACTCAGACTCTTACAAACCCCCCAAACATAATTAGCTCAGAAAATAGATAAAAGAATGAACGTACATTGAATGCCTGAAAGGAAGGAAAATTGTGTCATATTAATAGCGACGTTTGTAAAATTTATTGTAGTTTCAAAATCTTTTGGAATCATTTGGAAGCACCATGGTCAACGATTTGCTAAGTCAATTATAATTATATAATAGATATAATTATGTAACTTTCTTCTGTCTCCATTATCTTCAACCCTTTTAGAACCAAATATGTTCTAAATACTTTATTTTCGAAAATATATACTTCTAATTACGTGTTCAAAATCAAATAAATTAATTTTCTATATACTTTTAACGAGTAGGTTAATTTTAAAGTTCATTTTAACAACCTTTTAAATCCAAACTCTACCGTAACCATTAATAGTTATATTGAAAGAAATTAGGCTTGTATGATTTGGTATCAAAATAAAAATTAAGGCTAAGTTTATATCTTTCCCTCCGACATTTTGTTCTTTCTAAACTTATTTTTAAATGTAGTGCTAAAAAGATAAAATTAATATTATAATATCACTAACAACTTAAAGGGAGTATTAAAAATATTTGCCTTTTTCTAGGCTATACACTGAAAATTACAAAGTGTCGTGTTGTGTCCCACATAAGAAGCTGCGAGTCAAACTTTGGTAGCCCCTTGTGTGAAATAATATTTAAAGTTACTTTTTAAGTCTAGGCCTAATTATTAGCTTAGTAATTTTCATGCATAAACTGAATAAGCATACAACAAACAATATGTTTTTAAAAAAAAGGACTTTGTGATAAATATTTTGGTTGAAATATAGTTAAATATAGAGTATATTATTTATTTTCAAATGTCCACAAGTGTTGAGTATCTAGTCCGTTGAACAATCTGTAGACATGATACATCCATCAAACTAATGAGAGTTTTGCCTCTAAATCAAGTTTTTTATTGATATCCTTGACATGTATTTGGTTCGTGGGTATCACGTGACTGTCAATCGAGAACAGAGGTGTGGACGAAGATATCGATTGTCTGGGAGGCAATACTCTGTTCCAGTAGTGTAATTAGTTAGACTGGTCGCCACTCAATATTGGGAACGTACCTCGATCAATGGTTGACGAAGGCGTCCTCTAATGAGGTTCAGAGATAATACCTCTCTAGGGTTGATAATAATGACCTGACCCTTTAAAACGATCATAACTCGATTTTTCCTTGAACTCACCACGATATGGTTATATTATTTTCCATTTTTTTTAGCACCGCTTGTACTTATTACTCTAATGGGTTAAGTATGAGGAAGGTTAAATATAGAGAAATTGTACCATAATTTTCCTGGGGAGAATGTGAAACCATCATCATCATGAACTATTTCCAGCCTGTGGCCTGGTCAGTTTAGTAAAATGCCTCCATCTTCCTCTATTCTTACACCACTCTTCCTCCTTTAATTTCTTCCATTCTTCTCCTCTCCCTTGAACACGTTCTGTTATCTGCTCCTCCCATCACTTTCTTGACCTCCCTTGCAGTCTTTTTCCTACATACTTCATTTCCAACATTTTCTTCGGTATCCTCTCTTTTTCCATCCTCATTACATGCCCATACCATCTCAGTCTTACTTTCTCTACTATCGCATGTACTCCCTGTACTCCTACTCTTCCCCAGATAACTTCAGTCCTAATCTTGTTTATCCTCGTGACAGTTAACCTGCTCCGCACAATCTTCATACCCAAGACCTCTAATTTTCGAGTCCCTTTTACATTTAATGTTCATGTTTCTGCTGCACATGTGACAATGTGTACTAAGTATGCCTTGTACAACTCTTCATTACACTTAAAGGGCACTTATCTTCTCCATAGTAGGTATCTTACACACCTATAGAACAACTCTCCCTACTGCTCTCTTCTCATTAGATCCTCTCTACTCCCACTTTTCTCCTCAATCACGCCTCCAAGATATTTTACGTTCTGTACTTTTCTCAGCTCTACTCCATCCAACCTAATAGCTTTATAAGGCCCGTAACCTCTTCCTTGTCAATACCATCACTTCACACTTTGCTATGCTAAATTTCATTCCACACTCTTTTACTTCCTCATTTCATCCTTGTAGTTATTCCTGTACTTCCTCATTCCATCCTTGTAGTTGTTCCTGTACTTCCTCTTCCTTCTCCTCCCATACCATCAAGTCATCAGCAAACAGCATGGCTTTTTTTTTCTCCCCGAGTTTTACTGCCACTTTTTTCATGACCATTTCCATTACCATTAAAAAATAGTATCGGTTAAAGGGCACTCCCCTGCTTCACTCAATTTTTTATTTGGAAACACTCCATACTTCCAATCTCTGACTTAACACAACTCCTGTTGTCCTCATATATGTTTTCACTCTCATTAACACTCCTCTACACACTTCTTTCCAAAGAAGTGTGAAATCATTTTTTTTTAAATTCTCAATAAATCCGACCGGGATCGAACCACGATCTCCTCATCATTGGAAGTCTAGCAGATTAGGAAAGTAGTGCCTTAGACCATGCCGCCACCGAAGTGGTTGATATTATTATAAGCAGGGGTCGGATTTTGATGATATCATCACTTTTTTGTTCGTTACATTCAACATTCAATGCTCACAAGTATATTAACTCTGTTCATGACCTTCATGTTGTAGAAATGTATATTTTATAGGTCATGTTTTTCATTTTTAGACATTTTTGAATGGTTTTTAGGTAATTTTGAGTCATTTCAAGGCATTCACGTTGAATAAGTATATTTTTAAATTTCATACAACCAATATTTTATAAATGTATTTTTATTTTCCAACACACAGCTGTCGGAATGAGGTTTATATAATGTAGTCGATTAACTTTGTGGCCTCTTTGCTTGTATGGTTGTGAAGTACACATTTCTGGGGAGATACTGTAATTAAACTGGAAGGGGGTTGTGATGGGATAGGGTAGCTATTATTTCTGAAGCAGGCATTTGTAAATCAATATTATATTTAGCAGAACGCAAAACTTTAGTCGCATGGACATTATTTAGTTTAGTTAGTAGTTAGTTATTTAGTTTAGTTTAAGTGCGTGTTTGATTTAGTCCTATGTATTTATTAAGAGTTTATGTTAATATTATTAGGTCATTATTTGATTATTTTAAGCTAATCAAATTCTGGGCCCTGATTATAAGTTTTGGGGACAAAGACATCACTTGCATTTGATACCACGCTCTGATGGATGCACCATATACACAACATTCAACATTAACACAGCCAATGTCATTGTGGCTATGCGGGCCTTTTTTTTATGTCAAAAAATCCAACAAAAGATCTTATGGGTTTAAAATGTTCCTTGGGTAAATATAAGAAACCAATTTAGTTTTCCCCCTCCTCCGACCTATGTATAACTTTTGACAGTGGTGTAAAAATACAAAAAAACTGTTTTTTTGTTAACAGCTCGTTTATTTTTTGGTTTTTTGACATGAATGCATCAGGTATAAATTATGGTACATGAACTTCCCTACAAAAAAGGTCTTGTTCATTTTTGTATGACCCATATTTTTGGAGTAATATCCGGGCAAATTTGGAAAATTTTAAAAAGTGTTGAAAATTAGTACTTTCACCCGTGAAATACGCGCTATGCGTTAATTAACAATAAAATAGATGTTGACAAATAAATAGGTAAATTTATAAATAAATAATTCATAAAACAATAATGTTTTTATTGTTTAAAATGTTTAAAAAATTAAATCAGCAGCTCAGTCGTTGGAATTTCCAAGAAACGTGAACTCCACAAAGGCGTACCAGAAGAAAAATGTTTGTGTACTTATTCTGTGTAACTATTTAATTCTAAAATTTGTAAATTTTAAGGCTTACCAAAAAACTTGTCAATGGTACAATCTACTTATCAGTTGGCAGGGGTTTTTTTTTTGGTGGGGGGAGGCAGAACATTCTGGATGGATAGAAGGTATGTACCGTCTTTCACCTCCACCTAGTCAATACAACGGAAGCGTATCGGAGGGTAAAAGAAATACAAGAAATAATGTTGACAGTTTATTTAGTATAATCAAAAACAGACTAATGTACAAAATCAGAGGACCAAAAGGGTCCGGAACATTCATAACAGAAATTACTCCGTGGAGCATACGACCTAAAGGTCACCAAGTTAAATATAGATTTAAAGATTAGTTCATAATTCATCAAAGTTACCCAGTTCATTCGTATGGTTCGTGGATAACATCTATATTGTGAGAGTCTAATAAGTAGGATGCTCGTCCTGGCTCCAGCAGCCTAAGCTAGTCTTAGCTATATATTCTCCTTCCACCATGTAATCAACATAAGTCTCAACAGACTATAGGCAACATCTCTGTATACTTTGCCAAAATAAAGTTTGTCCCATTTGAACGCAATTAGCAACTTCCTATCGCTCTGCATTACAGAGTAAAACCTTTATACATACAACCATATTTAAATATCATTAGCTAGAAATTTTATTATCTAAATATTTGCTTGCAAAAGTTTATAAGACTCACATTAAAGTCAAACCTACTACACATTTCTGTCACTAGTCCTACCAGAGTTCCTAAAGAAGAATCCTATACAACATTTAAAATGTACATGGTGTCTGGTACACAACTACCCTACTCATTTGATATTTACAATTAATCTCTTCATAATTTATATTTAACATTGAGCCGTGCTCTCAGTCTAAACCTCATAAATGCAACAACAAGGTATGTTAACCGTCAGATGTGCCATAATGGGCTGTTCCCATTAACTAAATCTAATCAAGTCTTTCAATATTAATTTCATTTTAAACCTATGCTAACATAACGTAGCTCAAGGATATACGTGCCTAACATATAACGTACATTAAGAACCTAAACTTAAGTATCATATAAAAATACTGTTTAACCCTCTGGTTGAAAGCACCCCAAGTTCGACTAATTAAGGTAAGAGAGTACATAGCACTCAAAGTGCGCCAAAGGAATTTAAAGTTAATCTCAACTAGTCGTGGTTACGCCACTTAAAACTCATCAACAATGAAGCAATCGAAATCAATCGAAGTTAAGTCTAACAGTAAATTTGGACAATAGTTCCCCCCATAATAACTCCGAAAAAGAATTTAGAAAAGTAATTAAATATTCCCAGAAGAGACGTTTAACAACGCTCTCACCTTAATGAAGCCTCCGATGTAATTAGTAAAGATATGAAACATACAATCTGTTATATACGATTTGCCAGCGTTGATTCTGACCTCAGAGAGGGGAATTCGGAGGGGAGAGGGAAACAAAAGAAAGGACACGACTAGCGCTCCGGGTGGGAAAAGAGGGCAACTCTGGTAACATAAAGATAGCGCTGTTAGCATTTAATTAGAACGACCGGAAATTGGTTGAGTCAAGTTTGATGATTTCTTCTTCGTGGTGGGCGGGGCCTCGATCGCCGGCGGAGTGAAGTCAGCTAGCCCGCCTTCACTTGGTGTTGAGATATTCTTGTGTGTGTACGCGAGCATGATGACTGATTGGACGGGCCGTCCGCAGGGCAGTTTGGTGAGTAGAGGCCCATTATACTTGGCGTTGAGTCGGTTGAGCTCGTATTTGTTGGTAACATCGTTACAGGTAGAGGTAGAAGACTCATTCTACAAGGTGATTCCTTTACGCTTAGATGATCTTCGACCTGAGGTTGATGGTTGGGGTTCGACAGTGGGTTCGACATCCACCACGTCACCCCTATTCTTATTTTCGTCGTCAGCATCGTCTGTTTCGGCTGATTTGAATTCTGAATGAAGCTCTTCGTCGTCATGATCAAACATAAATCGCTCTAGTTGGATATTAATTCTTTCGTCAATGCCATTGAGGTCCTCATCATCGTTGACATTTGTTCAGAATTGGCCGCGAGAGTTTCCACAGATGGTCGAGCATAGAAGTCCAACCTTTATGCAAATGCAGGCTGCTTTGCAACCTTTGGTATATCTGCATGAAATCGTATGGAGCAGCTCTTGAGGAGCGGCGTCTTTCAGGTTGGAAATTGGTGTGAGGCCATGTTTTCTTTTTTTTCAACACCAATCTTCCGGAGTTTTTGTATAGCTGTTGAACCTGATGATAAGTTCGAAGCGAATATTGCTTTGTTGCTGCTTCGGTTGGTGGTAAGGATTCAAGATTACAAGCAGTCTTGGAAATCGATTTAACGAAGCACTGGTGTATATGTGTATTAAATTATATTTCTTCACTACTAATTCCATACAGTGTTTTATAAATGCTTTGCCTGCAGCATTGATGAGATCTTGAGACGTATTTGAAACTTTGAAAGTTGTCACGGCTCTTTGCAAGTTCTTGTCATTATGTAGGAGTTTAACTAATTTATCTTGTCCTGCTGGTAGAACGCCGAAGTTGTATCGCATCCACTAAATGCGTGAAGGAATGAAATTTTTTCTGCTATTTCATGAGAATAATTAAAGCTTTTTGAAGATTATATAGCCATCTGTATTTTTCCTTTACTTGGCTTCATGTAGTAGATGTTAGGCACAAATGCAACCAGGGCTGTAAGCAGGATAAGCAGAACAATATATTTGCCAACCATGATAGCAGAACTATTTTCTCGTGATAGATCCAGTGCAGTTTCGATGATGAGAGTATTGGCATCTTCAGTAGCCTGCTGTAAAATGAACACAGCATTTTTCAATTTCGCTCATATAATTGAAATCAGCTGATTCCTATTCCTATCATTAGCAAGAAATTTCTCTTGTAACATTGTTGCTGTCATTGTTTCATTGAACAGTACGTCACAAGTCATGTGCCTGTGAGATCAACAAAGCCGCTCGGTTGATTTTGTGTTCTTCATTGGAGCATCATCTGGATAACCATAGAGGATAATCACGCTCTTTGGTTTGTAAACATTATTCAACGTACTGCACGTACTTTGATAAGATGGAGGCGAATGTTTCTTGATGATGCCAAACAGCTTGATGAAGTAGGAATCCACAATCTACTACGTTAATTATGTTATCAAAGTCAATGGATTCGGCAACAGGAGAAACATCTCGTGCATGGCTAGTTTTTTTGTTTTCCTTATTCCCAATTCCTCAAAAAGTGAGAGTGTATAGGGAGCTAGTTCAAATTGGAAATACTGCTCCAGATCTTTCTCAGATATCTTACTCATTGCTATTCTCTGAAAAATCTATCAAGAGTCAACTGGAATGATTTCATCATGAATCTTAACTGATGAGCTCACTGCTTTCAGAGGAATCACTCTTCTCTTTCTCTTAAATTTCACGTCTGCATATTTTCCACTGACTATGTCTGCCAACAATAAAAAAAGATTGTCTTATGTACTATTTATTTATTTATAAATTTACTTATTTATTGGTCAACATTTATTTTATTTTTAATTAACGCATAAATAGTCATATTTAACGAGTGAAAGTATTAGTTTTCAACACTTTTAAAAAAATTCCAACTTTGCCCAGATATTACTTCAAAAATATAGGTCATACGGAAAAATTAGTGGATCCTTTTTATTAGGTAATTTTATGTACCTTAATTTATAACTGATGCATTTTGTCAAAAAAACAAAAATAAACAAGCTGTTAACAAAAAACAGTTTTTTTTGTAACTTTACGCCACTGCCAAAAGCTATGCATAGGTCGGGGGAGGGGTAAAACGAAATTGGTTTCTTATATTGACCCAAAGAATATTTTAAACCAACAAAAGCTTTTGTTAGATTTTTCGTGATATTTGTCTCTTTTTATTATTTTTTTTGCTATGCTGCCTGGCTTATTGGTAGTTTTTAATAGTTATGAACTTACTAAGAAAACAGTTTCATATAGATCTTTAACAAAAATAAAAAAAACAGCTTAGCCCTGTAAAAATATGTTTTAAAACGTTGACAAAGGCTATAAATTCACACCAGTTCCCAGAAGTGGTCAAATAAATTTATTATTACGGAACTGGTTTCATCATCTTTTTAAGCATTAGAATAATCCAATGTAACCTTGGATTATGTCTAAGTATAGATACATCGGTCCGTAATTATCTTAAAATAGTATTCTCTCATTGAAGCTAAATTTCTAAACACCAAGATAACTTACACCCGAAATACCAGAAAACCAAATAAACTAATCAGACCAAACATTTTGAATACTCCTTTGACTGCAACCCAAGGAATCCTGGTGGACTGGCCAAAGGCCGATTCAGACAAATTGTTTGCTATATACATTGCGTCTCGCTATCCTACTAGAACAGATGTGTAAATTTTACAGCCTGCGGGTCACGTGTACCCTGATCCATGACTATGTGTAGTTCACGTAACTTTTGACGAAACAACTACAAAGCAGCCCGATTATTATTTTTATAAACGTTGCAGGAATACACCATTTTAGATTATGCCATTTGGATTTTGTCAATATATGGGATAGTCTAGCTCTAGAAAGTGGGGGTTGGTGTTCCAAACTCTTACTCTTTTCTAACTACAGATCCATTGAAAAATATATATTTTACGTGTCAAATAATATCAATGCTTTGCAACATATAACTGATTGAACAACTTTTTTTAAACAATCGAGATATCATGGCTTACGGACACATATTTTGGGCCAGTTTCATAGTCAGACTTAGTGAGCCTAAAGTGCGAGTCGATACTAAATACAGGAAGACACCTACCTATACCAAAATGAAATGGGCCAGTTTCGCATATGAAACTTGCCCATTCCATTCAATTTCAGGTAGGTGACGTCTTGTATTTAGTATAGCGCCGCACTTGAGGCGTACTAAGTTTGACTATGAAACTGGCTTTTTGTCATCGTTTATGTAAGTGAGTATTTATAGAACAGGCATACCAGGACACATAGAAAAGCCTAGTGCAACAATATTTTCCCTTAAGAGCCAATATATAAGGAGCTATCTGACTAAGTGTAAAGTGACACTGAGACACACAGAGGGGCTAATGTGTCACGTATGGTAGGTTGGATATTGCCCCCTCCCAAATAACTGCCACCCGGCTATTATCCCTCCTCCCACTTCAAACAGACTCCTGCCCATCTGTCACCCAACCTGTCAACCATCGTCATTCTTCTCCTCCTCGCTTTTACCAGCCCTCTCACAACTGTCAGCCCTCGTCATTATTCTCCCTTACCTTCTCATATCAGGACCTATCACCAATCCGACGGCCTTCAACAAAACACTGCCTGCTGTGACATCATCCTTTTCTCTCCCTGTGATAAAGCGTTTACCTGCATCTAGAGTCTATAACTCAAGTTATCTGACACATTTTTAAAGTAAATGCTGGTGTATAATCTAACTTCTCATCTACATTAAAGATTTAGAGGAATAAAGACTAACAACAATAAAATAATATCAAATTTATTAAAAAAAAAGAAATCTACATCAATCCATGAACTATGGTAAGGGTTGAATCTGAGCCATTTAACAAAAGCCTTATCTCCTTTTTTGTCTTAAAATGCTTTCAACAAGGTAAAGTTTGGATATGATGTAAAAATGTGTGCGTTAAGAGTCACACCTACCATCAAGAGTACAATACACACTAAACATACCATTGACCTAAGGATCTCCAAAACCTGATCCCTTAGTGACTAAATACAAACTTATATCTTGAAGAGACCAACAAAATCTATCAACCTCAAGGATGGTAGCTACTTCAATTGTAACTCTGAAAAAATAGTTCCCACTTCTGAGCCATGAAAGTGAAACTCATCTTTTACTCTGAATATGTTTATGAGTAATTTATTTTGACCAACAAATTACTTTACATAATTAACATAAATATTCTTTTCAAAAATGAGAATAAAAAACGAACATGGAACAATTAGTACGGCTACGCTCTACTTAATATAAAGGACACTATAAGACGTTACAATTCCACGTCAGTCGTAAAAAAGTGAGCAACTGAATCATAAACAATACATTTAACTGATCTTTGTGTATCGAGTTGACATAACATACATAACCGAACCTTCTATACTGAAATGTACACATAACTGGAAAATAAATAGTCTTAAGGCGCCCTTTCACCTCAATGGCTAACTTTACTAACTTTAATACATAATAAGTGAAACAGAACAGATTAAGGCTCCTACCTACTAAGACGACAAATAATATGGAAACATATGCTGAGTAATATAATAAATTTCAGGACTAGCTCCGTCCATGAAATCTAAAGTAAGGATAAAGAATCTCAGTCCCTTTCCTGACACCCACATCCTTACCTGTACTGGCCCAAACCACTAAAATACCTTTACGTGGACCCTTATTTTCTCAGCAAAAACATCGCCGGCTGAGGGTCTTCTTCTCCGGTCTTCCTCGGGATGATTTGGTGTTCACTGCTTCAAGTCAAAATATAAAATTGCTTGTTCAAGTACTGGCGACATCAACTATATGTGTCCGAGTGAAGACCTAGGTGGTGGGAGAGTTTTTTGAAATGATAGCATCAAGGTCAAATCAGCGTCGACAGCGAGTGCCTACTATAGTCAAAATCCTGTAACCAAGCCACGTCATATTTTGGCTGACCACACTCCTCAATCGCTGTCTCTCGTGCAAGCGCGTCATTCTCAAACCTCACTGCCCGCTTTAACCATCGCTATGGAAACGATGGCCGGATGGGTGACGCTCGTTTTTTATTACGTTTAACGTTGGTTAGATAGAGGAAAATGGCCATATGAGTTAAGGCAAACAGTAATGGAATATTATCTTAAGAGGTGAACTCTATATGACCTGAATCTATAGGGCTATTACAATGTAGGAAATCGGGTGGTTAGATTGTAGTTGGTGACTTGTAGCATACCAAAGTTACAGGTAGCGTATAGAAAACATGAAGGTCATGATGAATACTTTGATAGTTTTTGTGATCTAAGACCTCCCCTTGAACTAATACAATATCTAAGAGTAATACCCATCATATTTAATCATGATTGCTACCAAGAGTATAGAACTGTATTATGTGGTCATCTATCTAGCTTTCCTAAGCATAAATACCAATGCTAACCCTTAATTCTAGTAAACATATCTATGACGTTAACATTGACTTGTAGATTTCAAATCTGACAGAGAACAATTTTCTTCAGATGATATTGGGAGCATATAATCAATTTAATACTTAGCATTAACGAACGTAACAAATAATTCTACTGTGGATGGAAAGAGTATATGATTCCTGTAGGCACTTATGAGCTAAAGACTCTGGATTTATATCTAAGAACAAAAATTGATAAAGACGTAAAACTCTCTTATTGGCTATCCGACCACCTTAAAGAGTAACATCACATGTTCTATAGATGTTAACTTTATTAAATCTTCCCCTCTTTGTTTGGGTTTGACGTAACGATTTTGGACATTGTAGAGATACACGTCTCAATCATAACTGTGAATATCCTACACGTTAACATGATTCGGGTAAAATATAGTCTTTCCTGGGGAGCTTACTTCAATAGAGACCAGTCATACTCTGCATGAGTTCAGCATGACTATCCCTACAGGCTATAAGAACGGGGAGGCGCCAAACAATACCGTTTACCTTCCAGTCACGAAACAAGTAGTAGAGTCTATCTCTGTGCGACTAGTTGACGAACGTGGAGCTATTGCAGGTTAGAAGGAATGTATGTTCATGCATCTTTGGCTATTTTTGAAATATGCATCCCTCTAAAACTTATATTGGGCTTTGCCGAAGACTATTCTCGTATAGGCCTACTTATCTATGATAACAAAAAATTAGTACTTGTTGGATCAACACCAGACAATACTGTATTACAAAGAGTAACACCTTCTGTTGTAGAAACAACTTCCAGTATCTAGCTAAGCATGGCTTTACCTTATATCAAGTATTATGATATCAATCGACTAGGTCTGTTTAACTTCATCAAGGGTGGGAGGATCATCGATCAATCATTTCATACTTGGAGACTATAAGAGTATCCTAATATTCCTATTTCCACACAACACGATTGAACTGTGAAAATATTTACTCTTCTGCGAAAACTTTGTTGTGTGATATTTGCTATATAGACTTGTCGAGACACTACATCTGCAGATAGAAGTATTTTATATCATTGTTGTTTACAATCACCAAAACCTTGTTTGAGTTCGGTCATGTATCTTTACGAAGATATGAACATTGATTTTGATCAAGATTCATTCTACAAATTATAAGAGGACTATACTAATTTTCAAACCTCATACTATGGAATGAGCACTCCTCTACCCTTACTTGATCCAACAGGTTCCAAGTCTATTATCTCTATCATCGTGTTCAACGCAACTTGACAGGACGGTATGATAACATTTTGATTCACTTTCGAGGCAGAGAAAATGTACATTCAAATACAAAAACACCCGCCTCGGTGGCGTAGTTGGCTTACTGGCTAGTCGTGTTGAATTCGACCACCGAGGACGGGGAGATCGAGGTTCGAATCTCGGTCGGGTTAACTGGGGTGGTTTTTTCCTAAATGGTTTTCCACTCTCCCTCCACGCAAATGCGGGTTCACTTCCTCTAAATTCAACCCTCCCAATTCCTAAACCATTAGAGTAATTAGTACTTAAGCATATAACCCGAACGGGTAGTAAGACGCGGTGCTTAAAAAAACAAAAAAGTTATGTTCAATCATACACTATTTCGTCATTCACTACAAGCCCTCCAAGAGTGACGTCGCCATGTTGCTTCATATATATTCTTAAAACTGTGTTTTCCTACCCTGTGTAAGATGTTTATCGACATTCAAGGGCTCATGAGCGGTGATGTGGTATTCCTCTTAAAAGAGGTTGCCATCATACCTTAATTTGTTAAAAATGACACACCTGTTGTAGTCAAATTCAAGTTTTTACAACCATTCGGGATCGAATGTCTCTCATCATGGACTAAGAGGAATGTTGATTGGGTAGATACACGTCATCATGGACTAGATTGGGATAGTGTAGACGTTCTCTACACTGAACTTGGATCCATAATAAATTATCATCTTGAACGAGAACAATTGTGTAACATTAGCGTGTACCGCTAATATGACACTGTTCCTACCCACCCCTAAACAAGCTAATATTCATAGCCATCCTGCAATAGAAATACTACCCCAAAATAATCTTGTACTCATAGACATCCAGCATTATTAAACATCACGATCTTACTATGTCAAATATAGGTGTTCTACTCACGCATATGTCTGCCGGAGTAGAGCTGCTTGCAAGTCCAGTCTCATCACCTCGAATGCTAGATTGAAGAGAAGTCCAAAAACGCTACAAATTGTGCAGAACCCTGATGTTCCAACAGAGTGAGCTTTCAATGCTCTGATTGGCCCGTGCTGTACTAAGACAAGACCACTCATGAGCTTGGAAATCTAGCTGGCCTACGTGACCTAACAAGCATAGCTCTACCTCTGCACGTCCGGCCTCTTGGAATTGATGTTATGAAAATGAGTCGAATGCAACGGTTGAATTCAAGACAACCAAAATCTGGTGTACGTGATAACAACAATACAACCTTCTAACCTAATGCTAGCGAATGAAGTAATAACAAAAGATATCTCTCACCTTCCCTCATTGCAACTAGACCTATATAACGAGGGCACAAAGACAATATCGAGGACCATTTGCATCAATCACTACCACGAGAAGTTCTCTTCAGGACTAGGACGGTATCTAGCCAGGATGGCTGATAATAATATCTTTGTTTATATCTATAATCTACATATTACTGCGAGGGATTTTGATTTTCTTAAATACTTTGGTTTAGTTTGTTATGGAAATCTGCCAGTGTAGGCAACGGTAATGTTTCCCTAAAAACTTTAATTTCAAAAGAAAATTCTGTTATGGAGCACTTAATATTTCCTGTCACCGCATGGGCGCTAGTATCTTTTTATTTTCTTGGTATAGATAAATAGCCCCATTTCTTGGTTCTTTTTATGTTTGCAATATTTAGGTAAAATATTAAATTTTTTGCTTCTGTGGTTATCAGTAATAATTTAAATTCTTTAAATTAACAATGTTTCTTTTGTTGGGTATTTTGTAGATTTCTTTCTTTTTTTAAGTTATTGTTAAAGTAACTTATTTTTTGGTGATTAATATGGTTTTGACTTTAATATTCGCAGATTCACCAGGCAAAATTTATACGTTTTCTAACTTAACTTTGCTTGTCTATTAGAAATTTAAATGTGAGAATCTTATTTAATTCTATAAAAAGTGACAAGGGTAATTGTTTCACTAAGGTTAGAGTTTGACACCTTTGTGCTTTACGTAAATATCTGATGCAATATTTAAATTTAATTTTAGTCCCTAAATTTAAAACTATTTTGTATATATTCACAGGTGTGAATCAGACGCGTTGTAAACCATTTAAAAGAGGCTCATTAAGCTATTTATGATCTTGTAAAATATTTAGGAGTTAAAACTTTAAGTAAATATCTGGCACGATATTTAAATTTAAACTTTTTTCCTAAATTTGAAACTGATTTGTCTGTATCCACAGGTGTGAATCTGACGCGTTGTAAATTATTTCAAAGATACTCTGTAAGCTCTTTGCAGTCTTTGTAATACTTAAAATTTAAACTTTATATATTCATTTTGTTTGAGTTTAATTAACTGTGGTGAATTAGAAGCTTTTATATAATATAAAAGTGTATATAATATATTTATATACCATAACATTTTTGTAACGTACTGTTCATTAAATATAATACTAAGGGCCAGTTTCATAGTCAGATCTAGTACGCCTAAAGTGCGAGTCAATACTTAATACAGGACGACACCTACCTAGACCAAAATGGAATGGACCAGTTTCGCATGTGAAACTAGCCCATTCCATTCAATTCCAGGTAGGTGACGTCTTGTATTTAGTATAGCGCCGCACTTGAGGCGTACTAAATCTGACTATGAAACTGGCCCTAAGATTTATTTGTTTTCCAACACCCTTCAGTTTGACATGTAAGGCCATGCAACTTGTTTTAACACTGTTTGTTACGGTGAATAAATAATTCAAATATTTCTTAATTTTGGAAATGTTTCACCTTTTTTATAATTATTTCCTTAAGTCCTACCCATCTCCTTTTTAATCTTTTTTGGCCGTAGCTAAATAGAGTGAGAGTTGGACGGTACAATTGTTTACAGAACAACCCAAGAATCTCATTAAAGGTGTAGAGAAGATAGTGTTGGCTCAAAGTGTAATACCACACAAGTTTACATACTTTATGAATTGGAATTATTTCTTTGATTTTGTTCGTCCCACACATTTTCCGTGGAGCGATTGTTCCTGACCAAAGTTTCCCTGTGTAATACACACATACGTTTGTTTCAGACGGACCCAGGATATGAATACCTGAATTATTCCAAGAGGAGGGGCTATGGAGAGTTCGTCACGGCAACCAATGCTGAGATGATGAAGAAAGTAGATAGCCGTGAGTTCGTTTTACAATAACTCAACTTAATCTTATTTTAAACCCCTATATTTACACTATTTGTAGCCTTACTAATATCACTAATGATAAATTTTGATTTAATACTTTGTGAGATAAGTTTAAACTCTTACTGTACTCTTTACAAAATATTAATTTTGCAATTTAATTATGAAAATGAGTCGAATGCAACGGTTGAATTCAAGACAACCAAAATCTGGTGTACGTGATAACAACAAGCAGCCTTATAACCTAATGCTAGCGAATGAAGTAATAACAAATGATATCTCTCACCTTCCTTCCTTGCAACTAGACCTATATAACGAGGGCACAAAGACAATATCGACGACCATTTACATCAATCACTACCACGAGTATTAGTATATATTTCTTTAAATCAGCAAAATATTAATACATTTCAAAATATCCATGTGACACACTAATATTATAAAAACTATTATCTAATCTCAAATGCCAATTAAGTATAGTGAGTCAACACATCTCTATCATGCAAATAATAATATTGCTCCTTAGTCCTAATACTATCGCATTCATACATCTTTAGCGTGCAGTTCCTTTATTATTTTTTTGGTTATAATAATATTGTATCAAAATATCTCAAAAACTAGAGAGATTAATCATTTTCCAACTATATTAACAAGGGTCTAGAAAATCCAGGATACTACAATACTTAGATTATTATTATATATTTCAGTATACCTAAGCTATGGAATATGCAACAAACACTGTGCATAAACTAGTCTTAGCTAATGACCATTCAATATAAGGTTCATAAACCAAGACATAGCGATTTATCACGTGGCACGCTGTGTATAAACTATGTATCAGCTAGTGATCATGAAACACACTGAACAAATTCAACTAGTGATCCTGAAACACACTGAACAAACTCAACTTGTGATCCTGCAACACACTTAACAAACTCAGCTTGTGATCCTGCAATACACTGAACAAACTCAGCTAGTGATCCTGCAATACACTGAACAAACTCATATAGTGATCCAGAAACACACTGAACAAACTCAACTTGTGATCCTGCAACACACTGAACAAACTCAGCTTGTAATCCTGCAATACACTGAACAAACTCAGCTAGTGATCCTGAAACACACTGAACAAACTCAATTTGTGATCCTGCAACACATTGAACAAACTCAGCTTGTGATCCTGCAATACACTGAACAAACTCAGCTAGTGATCCTGCAACACACTGTGCCCATAAACTATGTTAAATGGCCAGATGTTGGCCAGAAAGCAGTGGGTGCAAAATTTTATCTAGTTTGACTTTTCCTTGTTGATAACATAAGCCCCCTTTATTAATCCATCCATTTAAAAAATTGACAAAATTGACACGATTATGTTTTCCATTGGCCCCAAACTTACTGATCCATCGTTCCTGTTATGAATATTAGCGTCGTACCTTATGGTGTGTGTTTCTTTAATATTTTTATTGCTGCGTATTACTACCTGTTCAGTTTATACTCAATGTGTGTTTCTCTGATCTCATATGTTTATTTAATATATCTATTATTTTTTGAACTATTCTTGTAAAGTAAAACATTTAATTTATTTATAGCTAGCAGAAGTGCTTGGCGTTGCCCAGTGTAACCACATAATGCATTGCTTATTTGTTTCAAAAAGACATAAAAAAAGCCTTTTGTTTGATTTCTTTGAGCCCCGTTTTTAATAAATTTAAAAAATCTAATCAAAAATTTAAAATTCCAGCTTCGTGGTGCAAATGTTTGTATACAGGGGCTACTAATTTTCAAATATCAGACCTCAGCGCCTGGTAGATATCTCGCAATACTCATGAGTCATGACATACATACAAACTCTTCATTTTATTGGTATAGAAGATAATATTTATTATTTAGCACCGCGTCTTACTACCCGTTCGGGTTATACGCTTAATTACTAACTACACTAATGGATTAGTAATTGGGAAGGTTGAAGTTAGAGGAAGTGAACCCGCATTTGCGTGGAGGGAGAGTGGAAAACCATTTAGGAAAAACCACCCCAGTTCACCCGACCGAGATTCGAACCTCGATCTCCCCGTCCTCGGTGGTCTGGCTTAACACGACTGGCGCGTTAGCCAACTACGCCACCGAGGCGGGTAGAAGATAGTAGAAGATACAAACTCTTTGTTGATTATTAATAAAGGCCTACTTACACAAACAGTAAAAAAATTATATTCTTACTCAAGACAAAATGTATATGCCAGCTACTGATCACGCTAAAAACAATGTATATTTCAGCTACTGGCCCCGGTAGAAAAAATCTATATTTCAGACACTGGCCACACTAGAAACAATTAGTGTTCCAGCTACTGGTTACACTAAAAACAATGTATATTTCAGCTACTGATCACGCTAAATACAATGTATATTTCAGCTACTGGCCCCGTTAGAAACAATCTATATTTTAGCTACTGGCCACACTAGAAACAATTAGTGTTACAGTTACTGGTCACACTAGAAACAATGTATATTTCAGCTACTGATCACGCTAAATACAATGTATATTTCGGCTACTGGCCACACTGTATTTTCAGCTACCACCCACGTTAGAAAATTTCTCCCGCACCTGTACTAATACAAATATTAATGAAATAATAACGTAGTTCAGTCACTTGCCAAAAGTATCAACTTAGTTACGAGTGACTTGCCAATTTGGCAACGCACTAATAATATTTATTGCGTGTCATAGCCCACGTAAGATTGGTTTAGCCTTAAAGTACAAGGTGAATCTAAGTTTAACTCTAGCTTGGAGTCTATGATCACAAGTTATCAGCCAGCCTAGAAATCGCCCAAGTACACTTGATTGCTTATCCAAGCTCCCAGTCAAGGTCACACGGTTTTTTTTCTGTGTCCAAGCCACAGGGTTTCTACTAAAGTCTATCGACAGTTTTCACATTTATCATTATAGTTGAGTATTAAATCTAATGTTATGTAATCACATTGCGCATCTGGAATATATCATTCGTAGCCGAGTTTGTGGAAAGATTAACGACGTTAACAACGATAACAGCTTGGTTATTTAATCCATCATATTATTAGTCATGTTTAATTGTGAGCTAATCTGGAAACACTAGTGTGTCTCATTAGAAAATGTGTACTCCATGAGAATACATGTTTCTAGTGAGAAGACGTATACCTCGTGAGAAGATGTGTATTTCATGGAAAGACGTGTACTACATGAGAATATGAGTACCTTATGTGAAGACGTATGTTACATTATAATATGAGTACCTTGTGTGAGGACGTGTACCACATGAGAATATGAGTATCTTATGTGAAGACGTGTACCACCTGAGAATATGAGTATCTTATGTGAAGACGTGTACCACATGAGAATATGAGTATCTTATGTGAAGACGTGTACCACATGAGAATATGAGTATCTTATGTGAAGACGTGTACCACATGAGAATATGAGTATCTTATGTGAAGACGTGTACCACATGAGAATAGAGTACCTTATGTTTAGACGTGTACTTGAGAAGACATGATAATACGTGGAAATCTTGAGAAAGCATATTATGGAGATATGTTATATCTCATGGAAACATAATATTACATATATTATGATAGTACCTAGGGTGATTCATTAAACAATGTGTTGACTCATTCGAACACAAGGTGTAGGTCTACGTCCCGAAAAGAGAATTTTTTCCTAGTTTTAAGTAGAATTCAGTGAATATATAATAGTTGCTGTGCTTCATGGAAAAAAATTATCTCTTGAAAATACCTGTTGTGTCTTTGATAAAAAAAATGTTGAACGTCACTATTTTATGAAAATGTATGTGTATCATGGGCTTAAGAATAGGTGGGGGTTTTCAGGGTTCAAATTACCGCCCTTTTCCAAATCTTCCAAATTTTTTTAATATGAAGCTTAGAAATGGCCTTGTATCAAACCTCAAACATTTTATAAAGGCATACACTTTTCAAATATTTTCAAGGGTAGGACCACTCCAAAGAGCTTGTAGAGGCAATTAATTTTCAAATAATTTCCAGGCAAATATCACTCTTAATAATTATTTCTAGAGGCATCTGATTTTTAAAATAAATACCCGTAGGGAGCTAATAGACTACAAATAGCTTCTATAAGCATACTCTATTTTTTTAATCCAAGTGTGGACCACTTTAATTATATATTAAAAACATTCGATTTTCAAAAATGTTTTAGGGGAGGATCACATTCATTAGCTTCTAAATGCATCTAATTTAACAAAACAAATCCAGGTGAAGACCATTTTTTTTAGGTTCTAGGGCAGGGATGGTATATCTATGGCATGCGTGCCACCGGGTGGCATAGTAATACGATTTGGGTGGCACGATGACATGAAAAATAAACATTAAATGTTTTGGCGTAGTGAACTTCATGAAGTCAACGGTTATAAATCATCTTGTCTTGTACAAATGCATCCTGTGAACTTCATGAAGTCAACGGCTATAAATCATATTGTCTTGTACAAATGCATCCTGTGTACTTTTGAAGGCAAGCTATAAACCCGAACATTAATTTCTTGGCTTACTGCCTCGGTTGCAGCATTCTCTTAGGTGTCACTCTTGTGTTAGACTATATTGCTGATGACAGGTAGGTCGGGATTCTAAACCCGGTTGCTAGTACTGAGGGTAATGCAGGTAAACTTTCTCTTAATGCAATTTTCCTCATCCCTAACTCAATAGAGTAGTTCATTAATATGTATATAACCTGAACAGGGGCATAAAGAAAATTGGCTAGCAAAATACAACAACATGTTTCAAACTAATATGGAAAAGATTATCTAAGTTTTTGATTTTAATTATATACATATCAATCTATTATTTTTTTCACTGAAGGTGTGAGTTTCAATGTTTTAACTTTGAGTTATTGAAATTAATGTTCTCTAAGACAATCATTTTGACAATTTTAAAAAAATATTCTTTAAAATGTAGGCCTAGTCTTCATCAAAATATTTACAATTATTTGATTTTGAGTTATTTGTTTCATTTCAAGGCTGGCAGTACGTCAGAATTCTACAATATGACCCAATTTAGGGGCTCTAATGTCCAAACGGGTGGAGTAAGTCTAGCCCCCTCCAATCATCTATAAACTTATACAAAAAAACTCCAAATTTCGTTAACAATTTATCAAAATTTCCCATTTCTTAGCCTAGAAAATAAGATTGAAATTATAAAACCAAAATCTTATTCCAAATAATTTGCTATATTTATTTCCTCATTATGATACTTTTTTTTAGCACCACGTCTTACTACCCATTCGGGCTATACGCTTATTTAAGAATTACGCTAGTGTTTTAATGGATAAGGAAGATTATTTTTATATGTAGCGTACCAACATTTTCATGGAGGGAAAGTGCAAGACCATTTTGTAAAAAAAGCTTTCCTCAGTACACTCGACCAAGATTCAAACCTAGATCTCCCCATCATCGGTAGTCTATTCTACTGTGGGAGTAGTGCGTTAGACCATGAGACCACCAAGGGAGGTATGATGATACTTAACCCTTAACAATAATAATGTGGCTATAATTATAATAAAGTGTGTTTCATGCCGTGGTTTGAATGGATCTGATCTGTTATGTTACCAGTGAACGTGATGGATCTGACTTGTTATGTTACCAGGGAACGTGATGGATCTGATTTGTTATGTTACCAGTGAACGTGATGGATCTGACTTGTTATGTTACCAGGGAACGTGATGTATCTGCGTGAACGGAACGTGGTGGAGCATCTCATGTTACTTGACTACTTGGATAAAACTCGCAGGAATATTGATGAGAACAAGCGCTGCACCTTTGTCATCACTCCCAAAGAGTTCATGAGACCACCCATAGCATTCGCTTACACCCGTAACAGTACTCTGGACAAGCTGTTTGACCCAGTGTGAGTACCAAGAATAACAACTTGAGGTAGAGTACCTTATTCACTCGTCACATCTGTTTCAGAGCTTTCAGTGAATACTAGTTATGCAGGAGGTAATGGAGAATCACGTCCTAATTAGTCCAGGCTTCGTGGCCACATACCTTTGTCATTATAAAAATCTACATGTTTAAGCAACCCAAATTCGTGGTTCTGGCATCCAAAATAAAGCTATTATTGATGTAATTATATTATATTGAATTAAATAACCTAATTAAGCTGATTAAATGGATGAATTTTCTTTTAACACAAAACTGAATAAAGAGAAGAAGTTCGTTTGGAAGAACTAGAGGCCTAATGTACAGTACATCAACCAAACTGTTTAAGTTTGGACTGGTTTTTGTGGTCGTATTTCTGAGAACGGTTCCAAAGTGGTCGTCGGTCACCAAAGATTTAGGTTTGAGTTTAATTCCTTTCGTCACACAAATTACCTGTTCATATTCATGTGCTGATAAAAAACAACTTAAAGTTCGAGTCTTTAAACTTGTAAATGTATGATTATTAAGAAAGAACAATTGATCACTTTGCAGGTAGAAGGTAAAGTTGAAGGTTGATTGGGACCTTATCAATAGCATGTGGAAAAGTAGAGGCTACTAAAGACATATAATTTTAAAACCGTTAGAAAATGTAAAATCGGCAGATTAGCTCGCTATGTAAATACATACCCTGTTAAAACTGTTTATTATTTAAGGTTTTCTTCACAAATAGTCACATACCGCCAAGTTTCAAAAGTATGTTAACTCCCTATTATTTAATCACCTGATGAAATAAAAGTAGTAATTTTGTCATAGGTATATAAATACCTTGACACTTTAGGCAAAATACTCTCTTTTCCTTAACGTTATAAATATTATGTTTTCTTAAGTGTTTCATTAACTGAAAATGCGAAATTAAAATGCCAGTTCAATTTTATAAAATCCTCATTTTTGTTTCACACCGAAATTATATATCACTTTTGTACTAATCTCCTATGCTCTAAGAAATAGTATCCAGACGGATAATATAGTGTTAAAATATTATATAATACAAGCATTTGATTTTCTGACACCGTCTGGAGATATTTCTAGCAATCCAAAATTTTACCCATCTTTGATTTCCATCTGTGTGTAACACCAATTTTTGTTCTTTTCTAATACATTCACTGTACATTAAATACACAACTTATGGGGGTGATATAAATATATTGTAACGTAGGGCTCGTCGCCATGCGAACCACGAGTTCTTTTTAAGGATACTGGGATATGTTGCAGGATGAATACTAAAATACTCGCAGATCACCCAAGGGTTTAATTATTTTTTAAAAACCACACGAAAGAAACATTCACAGAATTCCATATACAGATAAAAAAACAAACACAACAAAATTCCGTCGTCAAGGTAATAGTCTGTAAATTAATAAACAAATGAAACACAATAAATAGAATAACTCTGAATCAATGATAGCTATGCAGTCTCGTTACACCACCCCCTTCTTAAGTATGTTCGTCCCGAACGGATATTTCAATGTCGAGACTCTTCTCCTTGATATTCTGCAAGGTGATCAATGTGCACGACCTTCATTTTCCCTCTTGCTTCCCATCGTATAAGGATGACCACGTCATTTATCCTGTTAACTACCTCGTATGGGCCTTCCCATTTCCAATGTAGCTTTGGTGATATGCCCTTTTTCTTCTGTGGGTTGTACAGCCACACCATATCTCCAGCTGAAAAGTACCTGTCGTTTGCTCAAAGGTCGTATCGAGTTTTCATCTGGTCGCTGTTAATCTTTATTCGTGCCCTTGAAAACTGGTGCACTTCTGCCAGAATATTGCGAAGCTGTTCGGTGTGTCCTTGATCAGTTGACTCATCAAGATTCTCAGGGCGGCCATATAAAAGGTCACAAGGTAAACGAAGCTCTCGACCAAAGATCATCTTTGCAGGGGTCACTCCAGTTGTTTCATGGACAGCTGATCTATAGGACAACTAAAACAAAGGAACTAAACTGTCCCAATTATTTTGATTTTCTGAGACGAGCATTGACAGATATTGCCCCAGGGTTCTGTTCAGTCTCTCAACCATCCCATCCGATTGGGGGTGAAGAGGAGTGGTCCTTGTTTTTTAATGCCTAGAAGATTGGCCATTTCCCGGAATACCGAAGACTCAAAATTACGTCCTTGATCGGAGTGTAATTCCAGCGGCACCCCAAATCTGCTAAAAACACTCTCAATCAAGGCTTCTGCTACTGTAATTGCCTCCTGATTTTTAATGGGTATTACCTCTGGCCACTTTGTGAAATAGTCCATCACAACTAGTAGATATCGAGTTCCTTTCTCTGTCACTGGAAGCGGGCTCATCACATCCACAGCTATTCTCTCGAAGGAAGCACCTACATTGTACTGATGCATTCGGCTTCTTCCCCTAGTCCTAGGTCCTTTCCTTGAAGAACAGACGTCACATTTCCGGCACCAGCTCTCAACGTCGTCCCTACAATGCAGCCAGTATAATCGGTCTCTTACTTTTGTTTATGCCATAATGCCCCCCAGCTGGTGAGCTATGAAGATCTCCCAGCATGGTCTTGACTCGATTCTTTGGCAATACCAACTGATGTTTCTTGCGCAGACCATCTGCACTTTCCCACGTTCGATAAAGGACGCCATTTTTCATTACGAGGGAGTCCCACTGATCCCAATAACTCTTCACTATAGGACTCAGGTCTGACACGTCCTGTCAGACTGGCTTCAATCCACCTTCTTTCCATTCTATTAGAGGATATATGGAGTCGTCTTTCATCTGATCTTCCCTTAGACATTCACCACCCCAGAATTTTCGTCCAGTGCCTGCGACGTCCTCTTGCAATCCAGTACGTCTTATCATTGGTTGTCCTTCCTCTAATTCGTTTTCTTCTCGTCGCTGGCAGTGCTGGCAGCCGTATTCCTCGCATGGTCTCCTGGATAACGCGTTGGAGTTTCCATGACTATGCCCAGCCCGATGTTGGACCAAGAAATCATACTCCTGGAGTTTTTGTATCCAACGTGCCATCTGTCCTTCAGGTTTCTTAAAACTCAACAACCAGCGGAGAGCGGCGTGGTCGGTCCTTATGAGGAATTGCCTTCCATACAAATAGTGATGAAAGTGAACCACAGCTTTGATTATTGCCAGCAATTCACGTCTGGTTACACAGTAGTTTCTTTCAGGCTTCAGCAGCACTTTACTGAAGTATTCTATTACCCTCTCAGTGCCATTTTGAACCTGAGAAAGGACCACTCCGATTCCAACGTCACTGGCGTCAGTGTCCAATATAAACTTACCATCTTTTTCAGGGAATGCTAAAATCGGTGGTGAGGAGAAGGCGCTTTTTAAAGTGTTGAAGGCTATGTCACATTCTGGGGTCCAGTTAAATCTCTGTGTGGTCTCCGTAAGTTGGTGAAGCGGCTTAGCAATATTGGCAAATCCTGTTACAAATTGACGGTAGTAGGTACATAGTCCCAAGAAGCTTCGTACTTTGGTCCGATCCCTTGGCTTTGGCCGGTTTCGGATACATTCTGTCTTCTCTAAATCTGTTTCCACTCCTTTTGCAGTAATTACGTGTCCAAGGAATTTAACCTTCCGTCTGAATAGGTTGCACTTCTTTGGCACGAGCTTGAGGTTAGCATCTGCTACCTTCTGAAGCACGGTTCTCAAGCGCTCTAAATGTTCTTCGAACGTACTTCCAGTTATTACGATATTATCCAGATAAACTTGGCATTAGTCGAGAGGGAGGATATGTTCCATGAGGCGTTCAAACGTATCCGGTGCATTACAAAGACTAAATGGCATCACCTTCAATTGCCAAGTATCCTTTCCGTAGATTGAGAAGGCTGTTTTCTCGCGGTCGGCCGGATCAACCTCACATTGCCCGAAGCCACTCTTCATATCCAATGTCGTGAACTACTGGGTCCCTGCCATTGCGTTCAAGGTATCGTCTATTCGAGGTGAAGGGTAGGAGTCCTTTTTCGTGATATCATTAAGGTGACGGTAATCTACACAGAACCGTGTGGAGCCGTCCTTCTTCTTAACAAGAACTACAGGAGATGACCATGATCCTGAAGCTGGCTCCATAGAATCGTGCTCCATCATCTCCTTTAGCATTTCCTCAACCTCAACACTCGTAGACATGGGTAGTCGTCTTGGAGATTGTTTGATAGGTGACGCATCTCCCGTGTCAATCTTGTGGCAAATCACGTTAGTTCTGCCCAAATCACTAGGTTCGCAGGAAAACGCAGACTTATTCTCCATTAAAAGCTGGATTACTCGTTTTTCTTGAGAAGCGTCTAGATGCTCTGAAGCACGCTCAGCCAGATCTTGTAAGGGCTTCGGTAGATCGCTTATGGTAGGAGTTTTTTTATCGGTCAAACTTCCACTCAAAATTATTTGGGATACTTGGTAACATCTCCCAACGATAGTTCCTTTCTTGATTTCCCATGGCTTGTCAGATAGGCTTATCATCCTGACTGGAATGCTCTTATTGTTGTTCGAAAAAAGTGTTCTTGCAGTTAATACACTTAATGGCAGATTTCTAGTACCGTTTGCTGGCTCCACTAATCCAAAGTGCAGACCATAATCTTCCCCACACTTTGCTGGAACGAGGACTTCACTGTTTGCAGGAAGAATGGTCATTCGCTTACAGGCCACTGAGAAATTATTCGGAGAGGTCGCACACCGCCGAGATACAATCTCAACCTCTACTTCAGGTTGTTCTTATAACTCCCGAACCTAAATCGATGCAACAGCCAAATTTGCGCAGGAAGTCCAAACCAAGAATACACTCGTCTTCAATGTTCACGTAATACACAATAAATAGAATAACGCTGAATCAATGATAGTTAAGCAGTCTAATTACAATATATTTAAAATCAGCAATGATATTAACAATAGATTAAAACCTAACTAAATCCTGGTTTTCATGGCGATAGTAAATTGTGATGGTTGCTATCACGATATTAACTACCACGATACTCTCATCGTCTAAACACGCTATCACTCTCTCACTCTCATGATAGTACTGGGGGTCATGGTGCTCAGGCGTTTGTCCGACCCGACGTACGGTGGCCGGGTGAGCTATGGGCCTGCGTACGTTTCAAATAAACGAGCACTAGACTGTCTGTGCCACCTTCCGGTACTGAAAAATCTCTAAAAACCCTGTCAGGGTGCCTTCACGGATCGGCCCCTGGACAATGTGGTGAACATTGGGGTCCGGCATAGCTAAAACTCCCCGACAAGGTAATTTGTGTATGAGGAACGGGGCTTTTCGACATACACTAAGCGGTTGGTAGTGCATACCCGTGTAGTGGGCATAGCTGGCCAGGGAACCTCCTCGAGGTCCCCGGTGGGCAAATCCGGACAGTCGGTCTCAAATAAAGTGCTGAGGGGGCAGCAAAGATTGGGGTAAGAATGGTGAAGTCTGAGTTTTGGGAGAACCAAGTTTGAAGAGACAGCTGTTCGGAGGCTAAGCTCCTGACTTCCTCGTGATGGGCAATCACTAGGAGGAACCAACTCCTCCCTCCATCCGGTCACGGTGGATGGGGGATTTCTCAAGTAGCCCAGGGCAGTCTGGCATAGAAGGGCTGGTACTGTTTTTTTTTTTTGGTGCCCTAGTCCCCAGAACGGCACTCGTGGACTTCGGTCCATGTCCGGCGAAAAGTTTCCGGTCCCGATGGATATCAGTGGTTGCACTATAAAAGGCCACTGAGCCCGGGGATAGTGTAGCTGGGAAGCCCTTCGGGTGGTCTCTCTAAAGATTTAGTGGATATCAATGTCATGACAGTACTATCACAAGAACTCGCCAGACTTTGGCGATAGTGATAACGTTTAACAATTCACTCTCATGAAAGTGGAGACCAATTTGTGTTTTGTTTTGAAGAATCTCTGATATTTTGTGGCTGTAGTTCATTGGTCTCTTTGTTTATTTTGTTTGTTTGCCTTTTACGTTGTTTGTGCATAGTGTACAATAACTTGCAGTATGTCTGCATTCGACATGATGGCCTTCCCATTTCAAGCTCGTTGAGTAGGTTATTTTGATACACCAAGTGTACCTCTCCTTGCTAACCACTTACTGATCCATATTTGTTTCTTTTTACGTCTTCTACTAATTTTATTTTCCACTATTTGTCGTAAAACCTCAGTAACGGCCTGCAAAACTGCTGCCATTTTGTAGACAACTATCTCACTATCACAGTGTGTTGTTACTTACCGTGAAAACACATATATTTTGGGTTTTTTAACGGTAAGCTCTTGACAAACAGTCTTGTTCTTAGGGCCCTTTTATACGGGCGTTTCGTGACGCGTGACAAACGCGCAAACGCGACGCACGGGTTGGCCGTTTGCTTTTATACCAGCAGCATATGCCACGCCTCATAAAAAGGTTGAGAAGAAATAAAAAACCAAGCCCAGGGTTGCCAATCTCTTCTTTTCTACCACTCGTGATTACGGTCGTAACCAGGGGGAGGGAGAGGCAGCTGCCTTCCCCCAAAAATCAAGTAAATAAATAAAAAATAATTAACTAAATTTAGAAATAAAATGTACGTGGGGAAAGTTAAGTCTAGACATAAATGGTTTTGGAATCTCCTAGTTATAGAATTCCTTAACTATGCCAACACACTACACATACCACAACAGTATGCCTTTATTAAGCTCTTCTTTTTGGCCTCTGTGAGAAGCGATGGTTCCAAAAGTACAAAAGTATTGCAATTTTCAACTAGCATTTTCTGAGCATCGTTGAAGGGTTGGAGAGATTAAAACTAGAAATGGTAACACAAGGAAACAGGCACTCCAGCTACATTCTGCTGCCAACAAAACTCAATTCATTGTTGCTGTCGCCTTGATAGCCAAATATTCTGCCTTATTGGAGCCTGTGGTAAATACTCTACAGTCTAAAAGCCTGGACAAGCTCTAATGTTCAGATCACATCGAACGGATCTTTGGCGTGATAACAGCTCACCTCAATGATGCCAAGCAAGTTTCTCCAGAGCTTGTAGAGAATGCCTACAAGATTGCTGAGGAGGTGGAGTGGAATTGACGGTGTAAAGATCTGTTGGAAGACAGCAATATTAATCCAACTCTCCAGCGTTCAGATCTTTAGAGTACTAGAAGAGATACTTAGTAATTCTTTACTTGGACTCTTTAGTGTCTTAGTTGGAGCAACGTTTCTCAAAAGAACATTCACCTGATTTCTCATTTTTGGCACTACACCCCCTTATCATGTTCAAGACTTCAAGAGGAAATCCAAGCAGTTCTCGAGTTTTTATAAGTTGCAAGACTTTGACTTCGAAACTGAACTATAGTACACCATGTTTAAGGAGAGGAAACTCAGCAAATAGCAGCTAAAAGAGTTGAAAATAGCAGACCTTGTAAAAGAGGCGGGACTTTTTTACCCTACCACAAAAAAGGCTCTGCTCATCTCTCCGGATCAGCCATGCACCACTTGTACCGTAGAGCGGTCATTCAGTACCTTGCCAAGAGTAAAGACCTGGCTAAGGTCGACGGTGACAGCGGAGCATCACAATGGGCTATGCTCACTGAGTGTGAACAGAAAAACTGTATTAGAAAAAAAGGAGAAATTTGATAACTAAACGTTAAAACAGTTTTCAGCAAATCCAAGAAGTTTTTTTAGTTTAAGATTTTTTAATAAGATGATTTGTAATTTTGCATTCGAGAAAACTTGTCTTAGTTCATGGGCGTAGCCAGTGTTGAGCAGGGGAGGGCAATTTTCTCTCTAAATTTCTGGAAATGAAAGAAAAGCTAACGATAATAAGTTGCTTTTATTTAGTACTGCATTATGAGTTGATCGTAAAGTTGCCCCCATGGAATTTTTTTTGCCTACGTTCTTGCTCGTGTTGGATCCGTTTATAGTTGCCATTTCAGTAACAAATAAAGCGGTAGACTATAAATACCCAACCACAAATAAAAACACATTCACTACCTAGAATTACACTGATACTGGTAGTGAGATACATTGAGGTTCCAACACAAGTGACGGAGAGAGGTTGGTTGCCCTGCAGTCTCGCCAACACGGCAACACAAAAGCTGACGCCTATATAAAACGCCTCATTGAATATAATGTATCTGGGATCGTCTTACGTCATTTTTGACGTGGCGTTCTGTACTTCTGTGACAGGTAGTGAATGTGTTTTTATTTGTGGTTAGGTATTTATTGTCTACCGCTTTATTTGTTACTGAAATGTAAACTATAACCGGATCCATCACGAGTGGTATAAAAGAAGATATTGGCAACCCTGGCTTCTGTTTTTATTTCCTTCCGCCCTTTTCATGACGCGTGGCATATGTTGCTTGTATAAAAGCAAATCCCCAGGACGCACGTCACACTTGTCGCGAGTCACGAAAAGCCTGTATAAAAGGGCCTTTAGTTCTGTTGCAGAAGAAAGGAGGAGGGTGGCTGCTACTGTACTCTAAGTAAACAGTTCTTTCAATAACAAGGGGATGGGAAGTTGTTTACTTATATAGTTACGATTTACCATCTAACTTGATTTTGAGGTGATATGTCAATACCACTACTTAGCATGATCTGCTTTTTTATCTAAATGCATAAAACTGAGAAGAATCATCTGTTCTTTGACGAATTTATTCTGCCTTGAGCTGATGCTTCATTGAAAGGTTGAATTTTAAGGCTACGGCCGCCAGAACGTCAAGAAATGTTATGTATTTGGGAAACCCAAAGTCGAACCCATTTTTGANGGTGGATGTGTTTCACAGAGGGGCGGGGGGGGGGGGGGGAAGCTGCGGATTGGTATGCCTCCATTAGATTACTTTCGTTTTAAGTAATACACAGGGCTGGACTGAAAATCCAGGTTCCGAGCTTGCTTGCTAAAGTGACGGTCCAGTAATGGGATGGACTCTGTGTGGCAGTGAGTTTAAATACCGACAAGTGATGGCAATGGCAGCGTGGTGGGGTCCGGGCCTTTGGGTCCTGGCTCCTAGAATTCTGGGCCATCGGGCCTCGGCTCTTGGGGTTCTGCGCCTTTCCGTTTGTGCAGTGAGCCGTTTTAGAGCTCCGGTGTTAACCCGGACCGTTAGTATTTCATGGGCTAGAACATGGGCACCTCCACTCGTACGCACGAGTAGTGGGAGATTACTTTCCTACTCACAATTGGCGTAGTAACACCATTCTCCTATACACGGGAAAGAATGGAGATCGCAAGGTCACTTCTGTGAGCGGAAGTAAATGGCTCCGGTTACCACCCAGGATTTGTGGAAGGCGCGAGCCCCCAGTGTTGGTCCAACCAATGAGAGACTGGAAGGGGAGAAGGAGTTAATTCTCGCCTCCCTGGGTATCCGGCCTGATCCGGATTATCCCACCCTTCGGGGTGCGAAGGTTGAAGCTTTTTAGGTATTGACCTAGAAACTGCCCTGGACCACGATGTCCAGGGGTGCTTGGTGCCACTTCCATGCCGATACCATAGCACGTTAAAGCCAGGGTTGTTGCCAGGCAGCTATTGCCTAGTTTGGTCACCTGCATACAAAACAAGGCTTTTCGTGATGGTTTCTTGTTCACAGCGTTTTTATTGCAGAGATCAGGTCGCAAGTATTGTCGTATCCTAAATTATCCTTCAGCCATTGTAGCAATAATATATTCAAGGAAGTGACAACACAAATAGTTTTGAAATATTGATGGTGCATTTGGTTGAAGTCAAGCTATGTAGCATGGCTAAAAATCTGATATGAAGAATAGTATTGTCAAGTACCATTTAAATCTAGGTCAGGCTGATTAATTTTAGATTTAATTTAAAATATAAAGAATATATCTTGGTTCATTAAATTTTCTTAATTTCTTGCACTCTTCAACTGTAATTATTGTTGATCTGTTCTCTTTGTTTGCTCTTAGTATCATGTCGTTGGTCGAGACAGGGATAGGAAAGCATTTAATGAAGAGACACCTGCCTTCAACGAAGATCTGTCCATTGGACTTGGGCAGCAAAGAGCGTCAGCTGAGGAACTCTGACCTGTTCATGACCTATATCATCGTGATGTCGGGCTACGCCGTGGCGGTAATCGTATTCCTAGCAGAGTATGGTTTCCGCGTCCTGAAGAAGTTCTCTGCCAGTCGTGTACTCGACACACATGATCACGGGTATGTTATCAGAAACATTACAGTGGGAAGTGTTTGGAGAGCTGCTAGAATCCTTTATTCCGGCTAGCTAAATGAGAATGGCTTTAAGGCAATATTGTGCACTGTGTTGTATCAAAGTGAATTATTATGATGCTATTTCTCAATATGTATCCTAATAACTATATTCCTTTAAAGCTAAATAGTTTGGATTTATGATAAATTTTAATTGTATTTGGGCAAAAAATGCAAATAACTATCTATTATATTAAGTAGATTCATTCCTATTCGGTGGCCTCATGGTCTAAGGTGTAACTCGTATTAGACTAGACTGCCAATGACAGGGATATCGGGGTTCTAATTCCGGTCAGGTGTATTGAGGTGGTATCTTGGAAAAGATGGAAATCTTCAGTAGATACCAGAGAAAGTATGAACCAAAACATGTTTATCATCAGATTAAGTATGTGTGTCAGATACAATTCTCGGGTCATGGGTTTCTAATTCCCGTTTTGTAACTTTTTTCGCTGATTTATTTAACCAGTTATCCATGAGAGTCTTTTTATATATCAGAGGTATCAAAGGAATAAAAATACAAACATCCAATGTAACCAAGCCACAATTCACACAACTTAACAATGTTGACTTTAACTTCAAAATAAAATAAACAAAGCGTCACACAGGTTGCATTAAATCACCTCAATTCCTGCCCGAGTCTGTAATTCAAGGTCAAACACTGCTCCCACGCTACACATAGACTTAGGGGCCATGCATTACATAACGCAATTTTAGGCCTTTTTTGACCCCCGCCCTTTACCCCAATATTATACTCCGTAACCCTTTGTCAACCCCCCTCTCTCATCCTAAAGTTACGTAACTCTTCCAGTTTCCACTAAAAGCACCTTTTCCTAGTTGTTTTCAAATTGGCTTTTTTTTTAGTAGACCAGTTATTTTCACTTCGGATCTTACAAGTTTAAAATTAATAGGAATTTGAATAAAGGATGCCATTTCTAGTCAAACAGTTTTATTTGTTAATTTAATTTGATAAATTCAAACAATTTTTTTTGTTTTTATAAATTTAAACTTCGTTACGTTACGCTAGCCTAAACCCCCCCTCCCCATGTTAAGCAGCATAACGCTAGGATGGACCCCTCCCCCCTAAAGTGAGCTACGTAATACGTGTATGGTCCCTTACTACATACTCACACGAGGCGGTTTCCCAGTACTACCAAAATTCGGCCACGTGGTGTAGTGGTCAGCGCCTGGATAAGAATCTAGTGGTCCAGGGTTAGATTCCTGGATGGTACTGTGGGTAGTTTTCACGAAAGGGGAACCACCCCAACGGTCACAAAGATTTGGTTAGGTTAAGTTAGGTTTAATAGTTTCCACTGGTTCTACACCCTCATACTCACTATCCCCAACACTTCATCTCATCGGGACATGGAAAGAGACTCCATGGAAAGGATGTACGATTAATAATTCGGGGTTGGTCACCTGGCAGTCTAGGGGTAAGGTGTCAGACATCTGTGCTGGGGGTCTGGTGTTCAATCCTTCGGTCCTGGCACAGATTTATCTGATTGCCAAACCTTTCCTTCACCTCTGACAAGACGTGTATTAATCACAACTTGTGAATGTGTGGTTCGGATCCCATGTTAAACTGTAGTTCCTTGATTTAATCTCACAATTATCCTACCATTACACACTAGCGTAAGTGTGTAGTCTACAACCCAAACGGCTAGTAAGAAGTAGTGATGATGATAATAATAATAATAATAATAATAATTCGGGCGTTCCCTAAGCGTCGATACATTAGTACTGGCTAATCTTTCCACAAACTGGGCTAACAATTAAGCCAGACTCATTATATATATATATGATATAGTGTAACCAAAAAAGGTATTTTCCAGTTCAACATTTCCCTTCTACTATCTCGTTAAAAAATAAACTTTCTCAGCGTCATTGGGGGTATGGCTAGACCCCCTCTTTCCCCCCTGCTGCCTAATATGTGGTAAATTCGAAACAATGAGTGGTTAAAAATGAGGGGGGTTAAATGATGGCAGTAGAGTTTTATGGTAGGTTGATGGTTTAATCAAGCTATATGAGTAGTCTATGGTGGTCTATTTCGATGTCCGAAAGGTTGGGGTATTTGAGAGCTATTTATCACAATTTACTGGTTTTTCAATTGAGCATAATTTCAATAGTAAAAGTGTTTGTCGTATTGTCCGTATGTGTGTATAGCTGTGCACTTTTATGATTTAAATTTTCAACAGAAATTTATTAAAAGTATGTATTTATTAACTTTTTAACTTTATTTCTAGGCATGTTTAATAAATATCAAATGAGAAACATTAAAATAAAGACTACTTGACCTAAACTAGCAGTTGCATCAGGGTTTTTTCTTTCAAAAAGGTTATGATGATTTTATAAAATTTAACAGTGGATAGTTAGTAAAATAAACCCCTTAATAATATTTAAAAATGTAGCCCATTCAGTTTAAAGTGCTGTACACCCTAACACTATCAAAGACATATTTTTAAGATACAATATTTTACAAAATAAATAGATAAAATGTCCACAGTTACGTTCCTGATAAGATGTAAGGCCATGAAAGTTCTGTTAAGAAAAGCCATTAAATCAATATTTTTTTTTCTCAAATATATTATAGTTTCACCAATAAGGAGTTGTGGAAATTTTTAGGAGCCCCGCCATTATGGTGCATCACAAGCTACAAGCTATAGAGTCTCATTAGCATATTCTTCCCATTTCCTTACTATTACCACTACCCATCATTTCCCACACGACCTCAGCAGTGGAATAATTAAGCTGTCATTTTTTTTAAATTATTCTATTAAATTTTTACTTACGCCTTCACCATGTTATTAAAAGTCAAATGATTGAACTTAGGCCTATAGTATGACCAACATAAAATACGACTATATCAGTCAAACTTTCCAATAAATGTAAATATTATAAATGTACTCTAATATTTTCTATTTTCTTCTTCTGTTGCATTAGAGGTTTGTCAACTATTCTTCAAATGTGGTCAAACTAAAATAGCTTATATATAAGTATATACTTAAAGTCTGTTCATCGTAGTTGTTTTCTGAAAGGCCTTTTTCCTTACCAGAAATCTATTATATAGTAGGATATTGGTAGGAAAAAAGACCTTTCAGAGAGTAATTCCTACCGTGAATGGAGTTTATCAATGCTCTAGCTTGTATTAGCAAGAAGTGCACTGTCAATTTAAACCTAAAAATATGTTTTTTTTTAATTATCTTTGCCACCTTTCCCATGTATTGTGTTTGTGTGCCCACAGGCAACTGTCCTATAAGAAGTCTCACATGTACCCACCCCCCTACTCCACTGTACTGATAGGAGGTCTTGGAGGTGACACAGGCAAGAGGCAGAACATCAACGGACGAGACTACATGGTGGTGAATGCCAAGGATGGAGACACCAGACTCATCCCAATGCGAACACCTTCGGCTTTCTTGTTCCAGTACGCGGCCTAGACCAGCCATGGGAACATATTCATCATTCATATACCAATGTTCTGTCTAGCTCAGCCATGTGAACATACGCATCATTCCTTACCAATGTTCTGTCTAGCTCAGCCATGTGAACATATTCATCATTCCTGTACCAATGTTCTGTCTAGCTCAGCCATGTGAACATATTCATCATCCCTGTACCAATGTTCTGCTTATCTCAGCCATGTGAACATATTCATCATCCCTGTACCAATGTGTTCTGCTTATCTCAGTCATGTGAACATATTCATCATCCCTGTACCAATGTGTTCTGCATAGGTCAGCCATGTGAACATATTCATCATTCCTGTACCAATGTTCTGCTTATCTCAGCCATGTGAACATATTCATCATCCCTGTACCAATGTGTTCTGCTTATCTCAGCCATGTGAGCATTTCATCATTCCTGTATCAATGTTCTGCTTATCTCAGCCATGTGAACATATTAATCATTCCTTACCAACGTTCTGCTTATCACAACCATGTGAACATATTCATCATTCCTGTACCAATGTTCTGCTTATCACAACCATGTGAACATATTCATCATTCCTTACCAAAGCTTTGCCTAGACCAGCCATGTGAACATCATGTTCTGACTAGCTTAGTCATGTGAACATCATCATTCCTCATACGTCAATACTCAGATTAAAACATCCATATGGACACCTTCATCCTACTTGTTCCATTACTGTGTCTAGATAAGCATTTTCTCAAGGTCATCCACTTCACGTGAGGTTTCCAAGAGCTACTCGTCCCAGGCTAGGTAAACATTAACTCTACAGAAGTTTAAGTAAAACCAATGATGATTTTACAGTTGAATTCGTATTTTGGTTGGTTCGTACTTTGGTAAATTATATGTTTTATTCAAATGATATAGAAACTTTTATTTTAACACTATCCTACATAATATGATATCACCTTTATTTATTTAACTATTGAATTAATTGTATCAGCACTTTTTTAATATGAAATATTACTTACTTTGATTCCCGTTTTCATTAATTCTACATAATAAAATATTGATTATTTGTAGCTGCACTTGTAGTTTTTACAAAAATTTGAACGCCTACTCATTCCTAACGATACCCATTGTTTATTTTTAGTTATATTTATATTTTGATCAGTTTATTTTCCCATGGTTTAATACTGTTTCCACACATGCTACTCTTTATAATTTATCACTAGCCCTTTTTTTATACCATTTAGTTTTCTTTGGTAGTTAAAAATTCGTGGATACATAACTAAACTCTTTTTTATCAACTTTTCAAGATTACCATTTTCAAATTCTGTGTGATCATTTCAATGAAAATGTATCTTATTTACAAATTCACATTGTGTGTACATGTTTAATTAAATACCAATTAATATGTATTATTAGGCCTATATCATTTTGAGTCATCCAACCATATTTTTTCATAGAGGTTTAGTTATATTAGTGTTAATTTTCTAGATTAAATCTAGAAAATGATTAATGTATTGATAAAACATTAATGTCCATGGTTTTTAATACTATATTCTGGTGCATATATTCCACATATGACAAACAAAATTTGTTTTATCCCGGTGGTATATTAATATTATAAATATTTCGTTTTGTAATGGTCGAGAATAGAAACGGTTGTATATTGTATATTTCATCTAATTATGTGTTTCCCTATGTTTCTTTCTCACAATAAACACTCAATGGACCTTAACTGCACAGTGTTAAGATGTTTTCCTAATAAATCAATAGGCACAGGCACCAGTGTTCATACATAATTATTGTGAAAACATCAGTAGAATAATGGAGACAAAATAATTTGTGGTTCGTTTTTCCACACAGGATACACTTGATTTTTTCTTTAGCGGTTTATTAAAATCGTAAAGTTATCTGACTCTTTTTCTCTTCATATGTTTCTAAGCTTAAATGCATGACCTACGTTGCCATTTTGCTTGTCATAAAACATGTAATGGTTCGGGACCAATAAATACTCGTTGATCATGAATTAAATTTTCTTGTTAATTATGTCGTATGGAGTTATTCTATTAGCTTTGTAATCATGTTTGTATGATATGGGAATGAGCTGTGTTTTTACTAAACAGTACCGTGAACAAAGTTATTTTAAAAACATATTTGTGAAATGAAACCAAATTAAGTTCCACTGAAATTGAATTAATAACCATGAACGAAATTAAATTCTCTAAATGTTCGTTTAAAGAATAAATGGATTAAATATTTCAAAATATTTTTATTGAAAAATTAAGTTAGTAGGAAATATCATAGTTTTAAGATGGACTTGAATTTTTGTCTTGCCTTGAACTTCTTTTGTAACACATTGTGTGCTGTGACTATTGAGGTGCACAGAATAACGTTTGTAGATTACTAGTATCAAATATATTTTTAATGATTTCCAATTAAAATGTAAGAATCACAGAGTGAAGTTTTGAACAGACATAATATCCGTGTTATCTTCTTTAGTTGATGTAATTAATAAAGATGAGTAAACTACTAATTTACTATCAGAACCTACACATAAGATAAATTACTAATGTAAAGATAATTGTATATTAATATGTTAGTAGTTTAATAATTCGTGGATCTGTCATCTTAAGGTTTTTAATCAGTGTTTAGAATTATTTTAAAATTAGCATTTTGTGGAGTTTTTTCATTTGATAAAAGCCATCTGTTTGGTGTATATAGTTTTAAAAATTGCAATTTTAGCATGTAATAGAGCAATAACATCATACTAAGAGGCGTATTGAGTTACGCAAAGTAGGTGGGCTACAAATAGCCACTATTAATAATCAAATAAGAAGAAATGTTGGGAAGACAGATATTTTTTAATATATAGTTTTTTAATTTAATATAACAAATTTTATATCTAAAATAAAAATCAATTTGGGTGCATTTAAATAGATTTAAAACGTTTACAGTAAAATGAAGGGCGACCATTTATTTTTTACAATGATCAATCAATATAAAATAATAAAATTGCATTACACTTATATTTGAAACGAATAAATACGACAAGAAATATAGATGAACTAAAAAATCAATAGAGGAAAATGTGTTTTTAATATTCCGAAACTTCTTACAATAAAGTCATGAGTAAATTGAATTTTATTAATTCTAAGCTATTATTGTATGGTGATCTACCTGTAATGTAATAGTGACAATTTATACTATCACAAGATTTCGGTATATAATGCTTTTAAATACAGTCATATTTAATTTTAATTTGAGGATTTAAATAAACAAAAAATTTCTATTTCTTGAGCAGTAAACATTAAAAAAAACCAGTTTAAAAAATACAGATAACTTTATACATTAAGTTTTATATGCATCATAATTTGTGTTAGCACTAAAATATTTACAACACAAAGGATATAGTTAAATATATATTTTGATTTTTACTTAACAAGTCACATTGTTCTTACATTAAAAATTTAGTGTAACAATATCTTTATTTGTGTTTCACTTGCTTTACCCAATAAATAAATAAAATATTCTAATAAACCTAGTGAGTAATTTTATTGTTCTTGTTATTGTATACTCCGAGGATATTACAATGAATTATGGACATAAATAGAGAGCAGGCTTATCGTGACGGGGGGCTTGGGGGTGTCACCTCCCCCCCCAAATGTTGGTTAAAAGCTTGAAAGTTGGGAATTATGTGAGATTTGAGATCTGGAGTTGGAAAATTCTAGGCTTATTCTGTACCCCATTACTTTCTATTATGAAAGTCCTAAGCCACAGACTTGTACAGACAAATTTAAAATTTCCCAACTGTTGATCCTTACTCTACAAAAAAATAGCAACTTCAAAAATCATCAAACATTGAAAGGAGATTCCTTTTTAAGTATATTGTAGAAATCTTAGTTGATCAAGTAGTCTAGTAGCGCTGTTGTCAGTAGGCAGAGACAACGGCCGGTGAGTGTATGCCGAATGCGGTATACAAACAAATCATAAGGGAACATGAGCTGCCCATTAGCAAAATTTCACTCAGCCAGAAATGCTTGAAGTGGCAGCATTGTCAGCCAATGTTTTGTTTATGGTTCAGTGTTTTTAGTTGTGACTTTCGTGGCTGCTAGACTGTCACAGTTTTATGATTAAAATTATCATATGTTATACAGCCAATGTCTTAATTAGGGCTTTATTAAATTTTGAAGGCATAAATGCAGTGAATGTTACCTAACATTTGATTGTTTTCTTATTGAAAGCTCTGACTGATGAAATGAGGACATTGAGGTAAGCATTAATGTTTGACTTCTGAAATAAACACTAATTTTTTTAGCAAGTATCCAAACTAGTTTGAATTGAACTGATGTATTTTTATTTCATTGTTTATTAAAATAAGCTTTCATGAAAGCAATTTAAATAGGCTCAAAGCAACAATGAAGGAAGAGGAGTAATAGGGCCGTATTACATTGTTATAACTCTTATAATTTTTCATTGATTAAGTAGACTGCATCAAACAAAAAATTAAGTTTTTTTTCACCCCTTAATTTTTTTAAATTTGGGATACATTTTAAAATTCGTTATTTAATGTTCGATTTAAATGAAATTTCGTATAACCATGTTGTTTAGTGTGCTTATTTCGAATTTTCCATAAGCTATAGTAAAATGTCAGGGGAAACCCCTTCGCCCTCACGTGATGAATTACAATATGCTTTGAATAGTTTATTGACGTACCAGTATTAACATTTTATGACAACTTCCATGAGGTGATGAAGCAGGGCATTGGTAGACAGGTATCAAAATACTGTAGAAATATCGATAAATTCCATTGTGTATTGCTTTATTTTCCTGCTGAAAATATGTTTAAATAAACATGGCCCAATTGCTAGTTTTTTGATAAAGTGACGAGCGAGAGCTACATCTCAGGGAGCTAACTAGTTAAATATTGCTTCCAACTGTGTTATAATAAAGCAGCGGTTTCCAACTTTGGGGTCGCAGAGAGTTTTGGGTGGGGTTACAATATAGAGGTTTTAGCTTTATATTTACTTTTTCAGGGATTTTAATGATTATAAGATGCGAAATTCTAATAGAAATGTAAGTTGTTAAAGTGCTAAAAACGACCTAGTTACTGCTTAGGTTCCTTTTGGCTATTCCATTCTGATAGCTTCTTGCTGACTTGTTTACTGTGGAAGCCTTGTAATGCTGCTAACATAATATAAAATCATCCCCCAACCCCTGGTTTGTTGATTCTATTTTACTACAAATTAGTCGCATATAATCATTATTATAAGCCATTTATAAAAAATAAAACAAGCATTAGTGGACATGCGGGTTTAATGTCACGCTCTTTTAGGATGGTTTGTTGGTGAAGGTGAAGAAAGGATTTTAATTCTGGCCAAGGGTAGTTTCTCCTAATATCCCTCCAAGCAAATAAGTGTACATTTCCTCTAAATTTTACCTATTCCACTGTAGATAATCCGGGCTGGTAGAAATACACAGTGAAAAACTTAAAAACTAGGATTTGAACGCTTTCAAGTTATCAAAGCGTCTCGATGGCCGCAGAGAGAAAAGTTGTGGTCATAAACTACAAAATGTTGGAAACCACTGTATTAAAGTCAATTAAATTGTTTAATCTAAAATACACGATTTGAACAATATCTTCAAATCTAAATAAATATATTTAAACTCAATTGGATATTAAGATCAGATGCAGGTAAACTGAAATAAATAATAATTCAAGGTGCATTGAAAAAGTCTAGTAGCTTTAAAAATCCAGTATGAAAAAATAAACAAGGCCAGGGGAGGTTTGGGGGCCTAAACCACCCCTGAAATGTTATGAACAAAATGTATTTATTTATGGTTCAAACAATCTAAAAATTAAGATAGAAGTATAAATTAGGGGGCTGTGTTACCATAAAAAGCACTTCAGAGAGCTTCTAGAGGTGTTTAATATTTAGAATTATTCCTAACCTTCGGTAATTATGGTGTCATGCTGACAAAAAAACCACTTCAGATAGCTTCTAGAGGTGTTTAATATTTAGAATTATTCCTAGCCTTCGGTACTTATGCTGTTATGCTGACAATAAAACACTTCAGATAACTTCTAGAGGTGTTTAATATTTAAAAAATGTCCTAGTTTTCAGTAGTTAGGGGGTAATGTTTGTTGCCATATAAAACACTTCAGATAGCTTCTAGAACTGTTTATCAATTAGAATTATTTCTAGCTTCTGACAATTGGAGGGATGTGCCCACAACCCCCACCCCCACGAAATTATTGGCCGGCTACGGCCTTGCAAAAAAAAATTGGGAGCCTCCTCTTAGCCCCCTACTCCTTTACTACTTGGGAATTTTATAAATTTCGAAATGCTTAGATTTGGGAAAAACACTAGTTCACAACAAACCCTCCCCTCCAATATATATTTCATGCAACGCCCCTGATAGAGAGTCTGTCACAGACTGTGTGCATGAACTATGTATCCAAGTTCGACCAATGATAAGGTTACACTGAGACACTATACACAATAAAGATTTACATTATAATCAGGAAAATCCTGTTTTATTTCCTTGAGTTCTATAATTCTCAAGCTGTAAGCTTACAAATAAGAAACAAAAAGTTTAAACTTAGTATCTAGACAATGAATTATAGTCTGAGTTTCAAAGTTATCCTAAATAAATTTGATACCAGCCATAACTTGCCCCAAAATGTTAGGTAGGTATTCGGTAAGTATAAAATATGATTTCTGTTACAGTTATATAAATATGTTATTTACCCATAGGGAGTAGATTAGAGAACTCCTCCTCCTTCCTGGGGTTACAGGGTGGTTAATTCTGTCACACAGGGAGGTTAAGACCAACATTGGCTGTACCTTGAACGGGATCAGTCCATCTAGACAAGCAACTACTCCTTATAACAGCCACCACTAGCCCTCAAAATGGTCATCCTCGTAAGGAGGATGGCAGGTGGCCGACGACTGTTAGTCTGGTATATATTTTCCTACAAAGAGAGAGATTCAAAATATTATCTTTTCCTTCAGGTAAAAAATTCATTCTATATTAATTTAGGAAAGACCATGTTTACCAGAAGAATCCTGCTCCCCCTCATAAATGCATCGCCATTTAAGGAAGGAGAATTCAACAAATGACAAGGGTTCTGACAAGCTACATGAGGAGGTACGAACACCCATCTGTACATTCAGAATGAAAGACTCCACAATTGTCATGTAAAAGTTTATGTTTTAAACACCTGGTCAAGGCTCTTCTGTGTTAATTTACCACACCCTAACGAATCCTTTTAATTCTAATCTTCTAAAGTGCCATTAAAATAAAGACAATAGTATTTTATTTACAAAATAAGAGTTTAAAGGTAAAACAATGACACATAGGCCCCAACAATGATTTCCTCCTATGTGTTTCCTTTTTCTTTGCAAACAATAGTCCACTTAATATTAATTCACTCCCCTATTCCTAAGCTATTAAACATTAATAAAATAATAAACTCGTTAGTAAGAAATTTACCATAGCTCCTCTTGACAAGAGCACAGAACTATGGTCAAAGTTAGCGTATAACAGTGTCAAAGAACGTATGAACGCTCCGAGTGAGAATATGTAGAAGGATAGAACCATAGCCTCAATCTTTGAAAATACTATTGGCTATGGTTGGAAGAGTAAAGGAATGTATGTAAAGAGCATGAAGAACGTATTTCGGAAGCTTACAAGGTGCTCGATACCTTGGGTCTTAATTGTAGAAGTTAGAAAGGTTTACTACTCGACAGCAAACGGTTTATAGCAACATGTACGCTATAGTTGGAAGCGATATCCTTCCCGCCTGTAAAATGGACAACGCTTACAATGCTTATAGAATAATTCTAATTCTAATAATTCTGATGCTGCACCTAAAGTTTATGTGAACGCGTTGAATGGTACAGATCTCATCTAAATTTACTTAAATTCTAAGCCTAGCAGAAAAGATTCAAAACAATTCGAACTTGATTTGACTCGTGGGACTTAATAATGGTTCAATGCATTAGGAGGAGTTTCACTGGTAGTAATGAATTCAAAGAAAAATAATTGCTTGCTAAACCTTAGTCCGATCAATAATTTTTGAGGTATTAGAAGGTGATGCAACAAATTTCATGATGGAGAAAGGCCAAGTATCTAGAACGTTCATGCAGAGCTATGGCTTATACATGTTTAACTTAAATACATAAATCATTTACTATTAAAAAAAAGACATACATTATCTGTATCATACCAAATAAGGTTTCTGAAAATATCAAACTGGGTAGAGTTATTATATGAGAGTATAAACAGACACACACTGCATAACGTGAGTCTAATGTTGTTTCGAAGGAAACCTTTAAACCGAACAACTATTTAAGATTTTGAAGATGAAGAGTGCAAAATCTGGTCCTGAAACGTTTCAAAAGGTGTCAGAAGAATGAGGAGGAAGATGTCTCACCCGTTAAAATCTGTTGGATACTCACCTTTACACGGTCTCGTTTAGATAGAACTTACGTCGTACGCTAAGATGGCAAAATATCCTTGCTTGGGAATACTTTCATCCAGTTCAATGACAGCGATGAGAATATACTTTAGAATAATATCGTCGTTCCTTACACTCAAGGATTATTAGAGCTGCTCTTCAGAAATGGGCCATCGTATTACACCAATGATGAGCTTGAAGTCCATAAGTCTATCCTTGAAGAGACTAATAGACGTCAGACTAGGAACGAACCTTACATGCTTTAAAAGTTATGTTTTGTATATCAATGTATTTACACACTATAAAACGTGTATTAAACATGAGGATGCTCTTGAGGAAAAATATATGTTCAAAACTGAGAGAAGATGAGGGATAATATATATATATATATATATATCCATATTAAGATGACCCTAATTAGCTAACTAGCTATCGTGGCACTGGCCCGCCTCATCCTGATAAGATCTTTAGTCACATGAGAACGAGATCATTTATATAATTGAAGAATTAGGTGATTCCGACATCATTCTAAACAGTATTTACGACATCATTATTATTTCCATAATCATGTATGTCAGAGAAGAGATCGCATGTGAACTTCGTCACCCATCAGTAAGACGTTTTAACAGAATATTTGTTAGTGTAATGTGAAATGAATGAATGTCTCAAGGCTAATCTGGCTGATATTAATACACTGTAGATCTAACAAACAATACAAGTACCTTCTTATAATCATCTATGCATATTACTATCAACTGCTATGAGTGGAGTGATTGAGGTTAAGTGTCTTGCGTCGTCTGGGAACTATGTTATCTAAGTTAAAGTTATTTCCTTCGCACACAAGTGAGTCCATCTTCAACTCCATTTTAGTCAAGTTTACAGAATAACAATGCAGAAAAGCTGGACAACAAACCATTTTATCAAATTTTATTATCTAAATAGATCAAATATATTTTCATTGTAGAATCATTAGAAGATTTCAGAAATTCTGTTTTACGACTTTGAGTGATACCTTTCCTAATGTCGTACCTCTGATTTGTTTGTTGGTCAACAAATATATTTCAGTGGCATCAAATAATAGCTCTGAGGAACAGTAAAGCTTACGTCAAGGCAAAAAAGGCACACATGTTATGTGGCCATGCATAATATTGTGTTAATAGATCACATGACTTATCATTCCCAACTTTTGTATATCTACTGTACGGTTCTCAATTAGATACAAGGAATCCCTCATAGTCATAATCAGTGAGTTTGTTGTATTCTATAGCATTCAACAGATGGTTCTTATTTAGAAACAGGGATTGGCTTATAGGTGGACATAGAGCCAGAAACAGGTGCTGTCTAACTTGTAAAACATTCAACAGATGGTGTCCGATAAGACGCAAGGTGCTAAAATTCCGTTGCCAATTGGACAGAATCCATCTTTATTTTGTAGTATGGATCACAGTGAGCCATCATATAAGTGTGTACTCTTCCCAAGCCTTTTTAACTTTACCTTTTGCCTTGATATTCAAAAAAGTTATTAAATTTACATTATATATACGTTATTCTTGAATCATTTAGCAACACATCCCTCAAAAAAATCTCGTTCCTCTCTTTTTTTGGGTCCAGATAAAGTATTATAACGCTCCTAAACACCTACACACGTGATTAACTGTTTAAAATTACTTTTGTGTCAGGTGCTAATACAAATTATGCTCGATGACTCGAATTCCACCTTGGCATTGGCTGTTTCAAGATGGTTGTAACATATTTAATTATAGATGTCGTAATAAGATATTTATATCTACTTGCTTCACAAACATATGTCTGATTAAATACATAAAGTTGATTTTATAAACTGAATTAAATACCAAACACAGAACATTATTTCTTTTTAAAAGTTCTAAAAGAGTTTAAATAACATATTTTCTAATCATAAAATAACATAAATTAAAGATAGATTAACATAATAATACAAACTTAATATTATACATACAAACGTAATGTAAATAATATTTTAATAACCAACCAGTCATCTATAATTGATTATTGGTCTAATTCGCTACTCTGGTGTCTGACCGAATTGCCGGTGACACAAAGAACATGGATCGAATCCCACTCAGATATATTTAAAGTGTTTTAACCTTGTTTCCCCTTCTTCCCCTGCGCAAATCTGGGTACATTTACTCCAAGCTTCTACCCTCGTCCTTAATTCATAATCGTAATTAATATATGTGTACAGCCCAAGCAGGTATTAAGACGAGGTGAGAAATGTCAATAAACCTTCGAATGTAGCAAAATATCCTATATTTTAGGACTCCTTGGATTCGATCGAGGGTCACCTAGAGCTAAAGTTGGCTCCCTTTGACCACTCTCTCACGGGGGTGTAGTAAAGTATTTTCATTGGACACGTCAGAGAAGACTTCAATACACATATCACCGCGCTCACAAACGTAATCATTGAAATCCAGAACACGCAAAGCTCCTCCCAAAGAGACAAGGAGAGAGACTACTCGGAGGGTATTTCCGTCTTGTGACGTCACAAGACGCTGCTACTGCCTCCTAAACAGGCGGCGTCTGTCCACGGGCGTGCACCGTGCTCTTGGGATGTTCCAAAACACGCGGCGCCGGCCGAACTTTACCTCGGTCGACTGGAAACGAGTCGTTTGGCATGTGGGAACCTTCTGTCATTAATCTTATAAAATAATTCATATGTTACAATAAGTTTCCTGACTCCACTGAGGAGCTATGCTTGAACAAAAGTCGTATTTAATAACCGAGTGTCCCTATGTATCCTTCCACACCCTAAAGATAAAATAAAATTAAGGTGGGATGAAATGGGACGTAAAAAAATGTAAGTGATTTTCGACTTTGACTTCGACTTTTCTTCGCAAGTTTCAAGATTCACTTCAACTTCGTTTAGCATTTAAAAAGTAGCCTTCGCACACCCATATTGCCTATTGCTAGAGATAGGGTAAATTCGCTTTTGCGAAAAACGCGAAAAAAAGGGGGGGTCTAAAATAGGGTATTTATAAGTTTTCTTTGCGTTTCATGGCATTTGAAAGTGTTAAAAGCGATTTTTACTTCGCGAATTAACGCGAAAAACGTGATTTTGAGAGTATTTTAGCTAAATTATTCTATTTAGCGAAATAGACGCGAATTCCCTGAAAGTTCTGTGCATTTAAATAAAATGCTGAGAATTTATTTGCCAATATTTACTATCTTTGACTTGCACATTTGTTTGAACTGATTCAACGACACCAACTATTTACGATACCAGCTATCTACTAAACTATTTTTATTTTTGTACTGTAGGCTACAATGATTTTTTGACGTTACACATAGGTGTAAAATAAATTATGTCAATTTGAAGTCATTCTGCATTCTTCTGTTTGTGTTTGACACAATCTTCCAGTTTCCTTCCTTATTAATTTAATATTAATTATTTATAATTGTAATCTCTCACATGAAAATAATTGCAAATGAAGGTTAAAATACCCTTCATATTAATGCATACATAAATTTTATCATAAATCCTTTGTATAGGCCCTAAAACATTGACGAAATACATTTTTACCCATTTTGCAACAAAATGCTAAATTATGCCACAAAACGCTAAATTTCCAATAATTAATGCTAAAAAAAATTAAAATTAATGCTATTTTAACCTATCTCTACCTATTGCATATTCCTCAGGTTATCAGTTGTGACACTAGAAGCGCTGGTAATGCTTACAGCTCCAACAATAACGAACAATATTGAGTAACATGACCATAATTCATCTACAGCAGTGGTTCCCAAACTTTTTGAATGGAGTACCACACCAACAATTTCCGTAATTTGGAGTATCACCCAGATAATGCTGAATATTTACTATTTCGTTATATTTTGTATCGCCGTTTGAGCTAGAATCAGTGTTAGCACCCTTCTAACCACTTTTTATATCAAGTCTATCACATTACACCCTATCCCTATCTTGACCTGGTTATATCAAGTCTATCGCATTACACCCTATCCTTATCTTGACCTGGTTATATCAAGTCTATCTCATTACACCCTATCCCTATCTTGACCTGGTTATATCCAATCTATCTCATTACACCTTGTCCCTATCTTGACCTGGTTATATCTAGTCTATCTCATTACACCCTATCCCTATCTTGACCTGGTTATATCAAGTCTATCACATTACACCCTATCCCTATCTTGACCTGGTTATATCAAGTCTATCGCATTACACCCTATCCCTATCTTGACCTGGTTATATCAAGTCTATCTTCATTACACCCTATCCCTATCTTGACCTGGTTATATAAAGTCTATCGCATTACACCCTATCCCTATCTTGAACTGGTTATATCCAGTCTATCGCATTACACCCTATCCCTATCTTGAACTAGTTATATCCAGTATATCGCATTACACCCTATCCCTATCTTGACCTGGTTATATCAAGTCTATCTCACTACACCCTATCCCTATCTTGACCTGGTTATATCCAGTATATCGCATTATACCCTATCCCTATATTGAGCCAGTTCTATCCAGTCCATGGACGCCCACAGTAACGTGCAAAAGGGAGGGCACTCCTCTCCCCAGCTATGTTTTCTTTGACAAGAAAATATTGTTAACATTTTTTTATTTTATAGTTTGCTTTACAACATTTTTTTCTTCCAACATTTAACAACTATCAGATTTACAATCATGGTACATGATCACCGATCACCACATCCACTAGACGAATTTTCGAATAAAATCTGTCATTATATTTTAAACAACTGTCGACATATCCTCATAATCTTCTTGTCTGATAAAAGAGAAAACAAAGGATATCGAGTGCTGCTGTATTTTTAGTGTCTTTACAGTGCAATAATGATGCCAGTGCCCAGCATAAGTTTTTCCAGGTGCGCGCGCGTGCGCGCGTGTGTGTGTGTGTGGGTGGATGGAGGAATATATTTTGCCCCACCACCATCCCGGAAAAATTTCTGCTATCACCCATGATCCAGTTCACCTCATTACACCCTAACACTGTCTTGAGCAAGTTATACTTTGTATTCCTTATTACACCTTATATTGAGCTAGTTCTATCCAGTCCACCTCATTACACCCTATTTCTTTCAGCTCCATTCTAATGTTATCCACTCATTTGTGTCCAGATCTTCCCAATGGTATCTCCCCATTGGATTTGTCAGTCACTACTTTGAACAAGGTTCTAGAGTCTTCCATTCACGCTGGATGTCCTGCCTACCGAAATCTACGAGACTTGATTATCCTAACAATGTCTTGAGAGGAGTACAGGATATGTAACTCATCATTTTGTAACCTCCTCCACTCCCTAATATCCTCGTCACTTCTTGTACCTAATATATTCCTAAGCACTTTATTGTTGAGCACCCTAAATTTGTTTCCGTATTTAAATTAAGATATCACCTTTCACACCCAGAGATAACTACCAGTAAAATTATTGTTTTGTATATTTTGAGTTTTAAATTCCATGAAAGCAGATGAGATGTCAACAACTTACTGACCGAGTAATAGCTGTATTTCTCGAATGTTTTCTTTTTCTAATTTTTATTCTAGCAATGGTATTGCTAGTTTAAATAGTTCCTTAAATATTTAATGTCATTAACCATGTCTAGTGATATGTTGTTCTAAGCTATCTCTAAATTATCGTCCCCAATCTGTGTTCTCTCTGTGATTATACAATTAGTCCTTTCAGCGTTCACTTCTAAACCTATTTCCTTACCAGCTTCTCGTAAAATGTCTGCATGTCTTGCAAGACCTTCCTTACTATTTATTGCCCAACAAAGCTAAATCATCTGCACATCCTAATAGCTGCAGTGTACTTGTTATATAGATTCTGACAGCTTGACACTCATAGTTGTTACTTGTAGGTTGGTTAATGGTGCGTCCACTTTAGCACCGAAACATGTCGGGATAATAGAGCAACTGTAAACAACATCATTACAGAAACATTAAAAAGGAGTAAGGGAAGTCTAATCCTTACAACAAGACTTAGATAATTGGTTTTACGATGCTATCTTAATTTTCATATAACATTAAGTAACTATGTAGCCTATTTTATTCAACTTCTTATTTAAATTTGACACCAGGCTTTTACTCTCTACTATCCATTTATAGTGTTAAGTAAACAGTCAGGTTTACCTCACTTGAAACATCAACATCATTTTATTATTTTCCAACTAACTTTTTCAAGTATGGTTTATAATTCATGATAATTGAATTTCAAATTTCAATTCATTCTAATTCCTGTTTGATTGTTTACACTGTATTTATTCCTTTTCACAATCATTCTACTGTATTCAATTTGATTTTACTTTCAAGATTTAGAACTGGCTTAAACTCTTATTAACTTTTAAATTAAAATAACTTGTGGGTTAATCAATTTTATTCAACCACATTTCATACTTTAGTAAATTTTAATTATAAGATTGTTTTGGTCAATAACGTCTGTTATTTAATCTACTATTGTGTACATTAACTTTTTCATTCTCGTGAAATTACGGTTATATGACATCACTTTATTTACTTAATTTTTACTCATATCATTGTATTCTTTTTATGCTTTGACTTTAACTAAATATGTTTTAACTTATTAATCTTAATTTTCATTATATTCAATTTTAGCATTCATTTATCTATATTATCAAGCATTATCTAAGTCTGTATATTATTTTAACATATGCATTGTACTGTTTAATGTCAACTCTTTCTTACTCTCTTGCATTACCCTAATAGTATACCATTAAATAACCGCCACATGATAAACCTAATGTAGGCCCTATATATAGCCATGCATATATATTTAGAGAGCGGGATACATAGATGTGGAAGTAGAGGGGTATGTGACATTTTCAATAAAGATTAGGAATAGCTATAATAAATATAATGATAAAATCTTAAAACATATTAATTGCAGCTATATTAAATATTCCTGAAGACCTGTCAAATTCATAGGCCACGTTTTAAGACCTGGATATTACCCGCATCGGTGGGCACGTGGAAATAAACGTCATATGCATCTAGTCTTACTTACTAGCGTTGGGGATATCGGAGTTTGAACCCAAGCTGGGTGTAAGGTGGTTTTTTTTAATAAATATCTTCCCATTTTACCATGCAAACGCGAGTATGTTTTCTATAAATTTTAATTGTAATTATCATCCCTACGCCATTAGTTTCATTAAAAGAGAATAGCCTAACTAGATGATTAGTAAAACACCACATAAACAAGTAATATAATATAAAGACCAGGCTTGGGATTTGATATAATAAAGTTATATATATATATATACTATAACCAAATGAATGGCCGAGTGTGCATTATTTGGACACAAAGAAAAAGCTAAGATAACTTTCAAATTTGTAAAAATTAAATGACGTGCTATCTTTGAAGATTATTGGTGTATTCTAATAGTTTCAACTACGGATAGTAGAATATTGGTCATTTTAGATTACATTCATTACTTGTAATATTAGACTGGTATTGTAGCGAGCTACTGAGGTATCAGTAATATATTATATTAGTGGTAATAATAATAATAATAATAATAATAATAATATTAATTGCGTGTCTGCACTACTACATCAATCTGAAGCTCAATTTGGGGAATATTAGCTGATACTCATGTACCATTGCCCAGGGGATTCCCGACTATAAGTACTAATCGTACATTTTTTTCGTTGAAGCTATTTCTGTCTCAATGAGTTTAGGAGATGATGATAGTGAAATTTGTGGGGGTGAGACAGTTAAGATCTTAACCAAACTTAAGCCTAATCAACCAAACCCTGGTAACCATGGGAACTATTCCTGTTTTGAGAAAAAAATTAGCTGGGAATCGAAGTCGGGACCTATAGGTCAGCAGCCAGGGCCTCTGAACACAATAATACGAGGCTGGCTACAAAACTGGTCAAGCAGGATAGAACATATTCTCCAATGAGGACAGATATTATTTTGAAGAGCACCAGTTATTACTGATCTAATATCAGCTATGCCATATTTAGGTAATGATCTAGAACAATGAGTTTGAGGAGGATTCGCAGTAGACAACGCCACCTTAAATTGATTCTTCACATTCCCTTTTATCGTACCATTTATTGTTCTAGGAACAGTATTAATTCATCTGCTATTTCTTCATCAAACAGGATCAAATAATCCATTAATAATTAATAAAGACATCGATAAGATTCCATTTCACCTTTATTTTACCTTTAAAGACATCCTCGGATTTATTGTTGTATTAATAATACTAATTATTATAACTTTAGTAGAACCTAATATTTTAGGAGATCCTGATAATTCTATACCTGCGAGCCCCCTTGTAGATCCTATCCACATTCAACCAGAACGATATTTTCTATTTGCATAGCAGATCAAGCAGGATTCAGTATAATTGAGGAAGGGGCCGATACACTGAATTACCCTGTTAATAGCTAGTTAGGCTTTACCTCACACTTCTTAGGGCTGGTCTTATGACTCCTGGATAAATATTAATCTGGTAGATAAATATTTATATCTGGTGGATAAGTTAAAAGTGCATCTTGTGACTGAAAGATAGCTTTTATCTGCCAGATAAAATATATTCATCCATCAGATTTTTATCAGGAGGTTTAAGTACCTGATAACTTTTATCTGAAAGTTAAAGTGGTTGTTGCCATAGTGACGTATTGTTTTTAATGAGGTTTCACCTATCAGAATCTGTATTTAGGTTAAAATCTTGGTTCACGTGTTTAGTAAGCACAGACCCGGGCTCTAACTATATAAAGTTAGAACATTTAATTTCACACTTTTATATAAACTGACAAGCTATTTGTAGAGTTATATTTATATAAGAACAAATTAGGTATCAAAATGTGAGTACAATAAATTGAATTTTGCAAACGTTGTACCAAATTATTGCCCACATTTTGGCAGACACCGAAATTAGTACTTGCAAGACAACTTAGCTTCTGCGCCCCCATCACGCTAACTGTTTGTTCGCACTCGTTTAGCCGCCATTATTTAACAAATGTTGAGCGTTCTCGCCACTCGCTAGGTTGTAGCGGTAGCGTTTGGGCTTATACGCATGCGCACACCAGTAAAAACAGTACCAACCTTGTATTTTCCACATAAAAATATATGTATCCAACAGATAGCTATCCAGCAGATAAATTCAGTTCATAAAACGCCTAAAATATTAAAGTGGCTGATAACCTTTAACTGGTAGATAACTTTAACCTCCAGATAGCAATATTCAGCCCGTAGTCATAATACCAGCCCTTATACGTGGAATAAGCTCACTAATTGATTCAGGAGGATCTCAGAAAGATAACTTATGACAATATGATATGGGGGAGAAGTAGTTGGGGTGTACTAGGAGCTGTAGATGCAATAAAATGAGAGATAGAGACACATGGGAGCCATTAATTTGAGACCAGTTGAGCATGCATTGGAAACTGTTAAGAAAATTCTAGGTACAGCCAGGACAGGACTTGTGTTAAGAACACCTCGAGCTAAGGGGTGTTTAGTGGGCTGGTTGAACTATCAGTCGTCAATACAGTTGGAGGCCACGAAAGGAACCTTGTGGCACCTCTTTCTCTTTTATTCACGATGTACTCTCCACGGTCGAGAATGTCGTAGATATCTGAGGAGCCTTTGACAATCTATGGTGGCCAGTCCTGTCCAAGATACTGCGGGGAATGAAATGCCTGGATTACTGTACCACGGGTTTCTAGTACTCTGTCGGGACAGATATGCCACGCTGAGGTATCCGGGAGTACCCCCAAGCAAGAAACTGACCAAGGGACGTTCCCAAAGGTTGGTAAGTTGACCTGTATTTTGGGATATGGGACTAGAACCTGGTCTACAAGAAATTGAGATAATATCTTAAGTAAAATCGTGATTGGTGGCCTTCATGGACGATATATTGTTGATATTCAAAGGAAACGATAGCTAATGAGATAATAGAAGGAATAGATACTCTGAAATTAGCACTAGCAAAGACCACCTATAGTATGATTTTGGTAGGAAGAACAGTAGAAGTTAGTTACTAAAGTTACTAAAACAATGTTAATGTATTCATACATAAAGTCATTTCATCTGCAGATGTCACTTTTGATAGATATTATCAATACCTATCAAATAACACAAATAATATAAGAAAATGTTATCATGTCGGCTGCAAAGAAATGTGTTTGATTTTCTCTACTGTTCTTCCAATCAAAATCAGGATATACGTTGACAGCTTTGCTTACTGGGAATTATACTTGGATCTTCCTGAAATATGATAGTACAGTATCATGGGTTTCATGGTTAAAATCATCCAAAGCACCTACTGTAGCAATAATTAATCTGTAACTAACAACAAATATAAAAATATGACTAAACGGGAAACATCAACCTTAGGTTGTCACTCTACTTGTACTCCATTCAATCCTTCTCTCTGCGCCCCCTCGACCTAAAGACGATCCAAGACCACCTGCCTGTGACAAGAGTTGATTGTTAACTGGCGAACCAAAGAGGAGTCGGATCAACGCGCCACTTCATGGCAGTTCCCCAATGTTCGACAAGAATGGGATGACGTCACATCCTGACTCAGAATGTTCTGAATGTTCGATTTGGATTGCGTGGCAGTCTTTTGTTTATAATCGCCATTCAACAGTCTACATTCGTTTCCTAAAAATATCATATACTTACTAAGTATTTGGATTTTGCTCTTTAGGTGGGAATTTGGGGGACACAAGAAAAGGCCAATGTTTCCGCAGTTTTTATAGCAAAACATTTTTGGCCACAATAAATCAAATATTGCATAGGTAGAAACATATAGTTTAGTTTTCTTCACACGTTGATATTAACATGTCATGATCATAGCAGCATTAGATGAGAGACTTTTTAACTGAAGATAAAAGTTGTAATTAAATTCTAGTACACCCTTGACAGATATTCAACAAATGTTGAGGCCGCCACGTGAAGAAAATTATACTCTATATTTGTACTGGAGAATTATTTTATGTCTTTTGACCAAAAAATTGTTTTGATATAAAAACTGCAAAAACACTTTCATTTTCTTGCGTCTCCTACAATCACTCCCACCTTAATATGAGTGTGTAGACATTTATGATAAATTTTTAATTTGAATTTTGTAAAATTGTATTAAAATGTTTTTACAATAAGACAACATATGAGAAGAATACGGTTGAACATTATTATAAAAATACGCGAATCAATGAAAGTGGTTTCCCTTGGTACGATTTGGAGATTTTAATTTTTAAATTGATTGATTCTGAGAAATTTAATAATTTAATATTTATAATGAAATTTCAAAAACTAATAATTTGAGAAAAACAATAAATGAATCAAAGTGACTTTGGATATTGATAATTAATTAACTAATCGAAATTTACAAAGACAATTATTATAAAATTTGAATCTATACATTTAAAATTAGATTTTAAGTTTAAAAGGTCTAAAATTCTCCAATTTTTAATTGAAAATGTTTATTTTGTTAATAAATTAATTGTAAAATCCATATGAATGAAATGAAGATCCGGTAGCTTACTTCTGTTTACTTTCGAAACTAATCTAAAGAAAGTAAGGAAGTGAGAAGTTTGAGCGATACAACGGATAGCAGCAACTGTGCAAGTGAGAGGAGGAGAGTGGAAGATAGTGGAGGAGGAAGAATGGTGGAAGGACAGAGGGAGATGGAGGCATTTTACTAAACGGACCCGGCCACAGGCTGAAAACAGTTCATGATGATGATGATGATTATCTAGCACCACGTTTTACTACCCGTTTGAGCAATACGATTATGTACTAATTATGTTAATGTTTTTAGGGATGAGAAAGGTTATATTAGAAGGAAGTGTATCCGCATTTGCGTGGAGGAACAGTGGAAAACATTTTTTTAAATCACCTCCATTACACCCGAGCGAGATTCAAACCTCAATATTCCCGTCATTGGCCATTTAGTTCACTGTGAGAGTGACGCCTTAGATCATGCGACCACCGAAGTGGGTGCAATAAAGTAAATTGTAATCAAAATTCTGTTTGAGTTTCTTAGTGCTCATTTTTATCGGGAGGGGTCCATGGTCTTTGTCAAACTCTCAAAGGAGTCCGTGACCCAAAACAGATTAAGAACCACTGATTTAAGGCCTGTCTCTCGCTTTAGACTGGATTATTAAAGATGGGGTGGTTGGGTTTACTGGGGGTGTTACTTACTAAATTTTTTACCACTCTCTTCATGTAAATACGGCTACATTTCCTTTAATTATACCTTCCCCGTATCTAAAACATTAGCGTAATTAACATGTATGTGTTTAACCCTTCCTTCACCTCTAACAAGACTTGTATTAATCACAACTTGTGAATGTGTGGAATGCCAGGCCTCCACCGTGGTTCGGATCCCACGTTAAACTGTAGATCCTCCATTTCATCCCACAATCATCTTTCCATTACACCTTAGCGTAAATGAGTATAACGGGTAGTAAGATACGGTGCTAATAATAATATAACATGTATGTGTCCAAACGGACAATGAAACGGGGTGAAAAAATATGATCCCCGTATTTAATGGCAATACTTTCCGCATTACACAACTGTATTAAGTATAGTATTGTATTGAATGTGCGGCGTTAGTATTTGGATTAAAGCAATTTTAAGCGACATATCAATAATATCAAGACGCGAATTATAGTTTAAAATATAGATAGTGTTTTATAAATCCAAACACTTTAATCTTTGTTTTGTACGATTATTATAATTTGAAATATTTAACTTTGAACTAAAAAAATTAATCTTGTATTTGGATAGTGGTTTTTGTGGACGTAGAATCAAGACATCTAAGCGAAAATTATTGAGCCGGTTAATTTGAGCATTAAATTAAGTTTTAAATGTTACTAGTAGTATTTTAAGCAGAGATTTAATAGTTGACCTAATTTAACCAAACATTAAACATAGGTTATTTTGGCACCACGTCTTACTAATTGTTTGGGCTAAACGCATATGTACTAATTGCAATAAATGTGCTAGAGACGAGTATGGCTGAATCTACAGGCAATGTTCCCACATTTGCGTGTAGGTTGAGGGTAAAAACATTTAGGGAAAATCACCACCAGTACACTTTTTGAGATTTGAACCCCAATCTTCCTGTCATTGGCACTCTAGTCTAATGCGAGTATGACACTGTAGACCATGTGACCACAGAAGTGGGTCTCAACATTGTTAACAGTACACAATTAAGTATATATAAAAGGCGAAGCTTGGGAGATGAATGATTATAAAATTACGGAAATCAGCCGTATCTGAATTACATTCGATTAAATTGAAAAAGGACACCAATATGTGGTAATAGAACTCGGTACCTTTGTATTAGCGTGCCAATTGGCATTATAATGCCACGACCAAGTCGCCGGTGGCTGTGATATCAATGATAGATCTTAGTAGCAGGTGATATCCACACGTCCATCACAGACTCTGTCTTTAAATATGAGTGAAGGATGACCTTGGACATCTGACAATCCCTGTATAGCTCAGTGGAAAAAACATTGACGCGCTAAGCCAAAGGTCCTGGGTTCGATTCCTATGTCTAGGTGTCATTTTTTAATTCATTCGAATATTTTAACGTGACTTTAAAATATTTTCAAATCATTTTCCAAATATTACATCCTGATCCCGCATGGTGACAGAATGCCCTCTAGTCGATCGTCTCCAAATCCTGACCTGTCGCACTCCCACTGAAATCCAGCTCCTCTGTAACTCCAACCCACGCCCTGTCTACTGTCACAGGATGAAGACGGATATTTTACAATGTCTCTGACAGATCCATAGTATTGCCAACGTACGTAGGTAGTGTCATCTTTTCTTAGGACAGGCCTTGCCAACAAGAACAACAAGTGGAGGGGAAGTTTTCTCTTCTCAATTTTTGGGATGAATAATCTATTCTATTCGTAGCATTCCAGTTGTAAAGATTCACAGTTTGCTTCTGTTGGAGAGAATCCCGCGGGGGAGGGGGGGCGTGGGTCGTGTTTGAGGGGAGGGTATATAACCCTGCGAGTGGCAGGGGAGCATGCAGTGTGCTACTCACATCTCGACCAGAGAATTAAACAAGGAACTATCATCAACACACACAAGATATGGCTCTGGAACGACAAGTCCGCGCTAAGGTACGACACATTTAACTATGTATTGCCTGTAATGAGCATTGGCAGCTTATCTTTAACTAGATGTAAAGTAAGTTAGGCACAATAACTAGATTGAAAGGTTCACAACTAATTGGAAACTGACACACCCTTAGAGTCGAACCTGGGAACATCATCAGATATTCTAGAGACCAATTTAAGGCTTAGGATGCTATCAACAATTTATAGAAAGACCAAACCACGTGATATATACTGACAATTTTTGCGAATGTGAAGGATCACTCAATACTGTGTTCGTAGTTAAATTTTACAATCCATTATTTAGTTTGTTGAAGGAAATGTTTTTTAACTTCAAATATGAATTTTAAATATTCAATGAATAATAAACACACATTTCATATCTATTTCTTGGTTATGACTCTTATCCGCTATGGTGGCCACATGGTCTAAGGTGCTAGTCTCACAGAACTACATCTCACTTCTTACAATTTGGTCTCCATTACTAAACGGTACAATTAATCATGTTAGAACTTACAGTTTGGTCTCCATTACTAAATAGTCCTAGTAATCAAGTTGGAACTTACAATTTGGTCTCCATTACTAAATAGTCTAGGTAATCATGTTGAATCTTACAATTTGGTCTCCATTAATAAACTCTATGGGTAATCATGTTGGAACTTACAATTTGGTTTCCATTAATAAATAGTGTTAGTAACCTATGTTGAAACTTACAATTTGGTCTCCATTAATAAATAGTGTTAGTAATCATGTTGAGACTTACAATTTGGTCTCCATTAATAAATAATGTTAGTAATCATGTTGGAACTTACAATTTGGTCTCCATTAATAAATAGTGTTAGTAATCATGTTGAAACTTACAATTTGGTCTCCATTAATAAATAGTGTGAGTAATCATGTTGAGACTTACAATTTGGTCTCCATTAATAAATAGTGTTAGTAATCATGTTGAAACTTACAATTTGGTCTCCAATAATAAATAGTGTTAGTAATCATGTTGAAACTTACAATTTGGTTTCCATTAATAAATAGTGTTATTAATCATGTTGAAACTTACAATTTAGTCTCCATTACTAAATAGTGTTAGTAATCATGTTGAAACTTACAATTTGGTCTCCATTAATAAACAGTATTGGTAATCATGTTGGAACTTACAATTTGGTCTCCATTAATAAACAGTATTGGTAATCATGTTGGAACTTACAATTTGGTCTCCATTAATAACTAGTAGTCTAAGTGATTATGTTTGGACCTGGTCTCCATTGCTAACTAGTACAAGCAATCATGTTTAATTTACTGGCCTATATGGTCTCCATGACTAGATGGTCAAGGCAATCATGCTGGAACTTATGATATATATATATGTGTGTGTGTGTGTGTGTGTGTGTGTGTGTGTGTGTGTGTGTATCTA
>CABFWO010003870.1:18607-76771 GCA_902155825.1 Timema genevievae | reverse complement strand
CACTTTTTTGATAGGGATCAAGTGAATTCTCAGTTTGCAATTTTTTTGACATACGAGGTTGCAGTTCAACACCATCGATATACTTTGTTTCCGAGGTGTCGAGAGGAAATAAAAATAGGTTTGTGTGGCTGTTTTAATATTGAAATATATCTGCTTTGTACTGGGTGACGCAAGAAAAGACATAAACATAATTATCACAGTGGTGATACCTTTTTAATCCCTTTAAATTGGCTTGAAATTTAAAAAAAACTTGACCTTTGATCAAATACTTGACTTATGAACGATAGACGTTATTTCTCTGTGCATAATGTGACGTTCTTCCGAAAGCAATTATTTTGGCATGTACCATGATAGAACACACGATGCTAATATTTATGACTAAATACTATTGTACAGGTAGACCATAAACTTAACTCAGAGTATTACTACACCTTCAATCATTTGTGCTAGTTATAGGACAAGCAAGGAAACAATAGACATATAGGCGGAGAATGTTTTGTCATAATCATTGAGGTAATTAGAGATGACTCAGTGGATGTGATTTAATGACGTGCACTCAGGATACAATGCACCTATAATAATTAATCACAAACCCGATTTCATTCATAGAAATTGTCTTCAACACTAGTGAAAAAGGGTTTTCTCAATGAATATTCAAAGTATGATTCTGAATTGAATGGATATTTATTTTAAAAAATGGTACCGGTGATTTTGATATATTAAAAAGTGCGTTTCCAAGAGGTCTTAAACTCAAAAAATATTCCTTGAATCAACAAAAACAAGCATTAAAGATATAAACTTAATTCATAGTATGGTTGATTTTAAAATTTGTAATTTTCTTTAGCCCTGTTCGGTGCATACGATAAAATTTGTTAATGTATTATAAACAATAAAAAATAATCAATTAGTAAATGATCAAGTGTACTGCTACTTAAAACTAGTGACTATTCATTATATCAATACTCTTCCAGGATCTAACTCGAACGTATACTAAGACGCGATGCTAAAAAAAAATATTATGTTGACATGTATCGGTGAACACGTAGGAAAAGAAGTCATCCTCGTCTGGTATGGTTTGTTTGTGACGGAAATATTGGGGTCCGAATCTAAGACGGGTGTACACTGAAGGTATGTTTTAATAAACTAATTTACACTCTCTCTTCTCTATAAATATAGAACCCTCTTTCTAATTTATTTTACGCATCCTTTCACATTTTCCGATCGTCAGAGCTTGTGAAGTTAATAAGACAAGGTTGTCAACAACAACATAAACACTTTTGACTATCTAAAGGGCATTCAAGCTAACTAAAGGTATATTCCGGCACTGTCATGGTACCGATTTACAAATTAAAGAAACAATAAATTATAAAATGCTTCAGAGGAGTAAATCAAGGCTAGAACCGCAGTCGGGTGTCCTAAGTGTGGTATTTCCTTAAATTTTTACTACTCTCCTTCCATGTAAATGGAGAAGTATTACCATTAAAATGCTTCCCTCCTCATACCTATCCCATTAGAGTAACTATCATTATACATATAACCTGATCAGTTAGTAAGACGCAGTAGTAAAACAAAACCCTTCACGATAAAAATCACGTGACTACTCAATCAACTAGGCAAGTTTATTTTCTACAATCAATAACATTGAACGTTTAAAAACGTAAACTATGAATTTACCAAGTTCTTTCGTATATCAAGAAGGGTAGCCGAGCTACCTTGCATTATTTCACTATGGTCTAGCTTAATTATACTATAGTGTATTTTATATCACCGTGTCTTAATACCTGTTCAGGTCATTCGCATATATGATAAATACTCTATTAAGACGTGGTGCTAGAAAAAAAACCTACTCTAATAGGAAGGGGATGATGAAGGAAGCATTTTAGAGGTAGTCTCTCCGAATTTGAATGGAAAGAGGATGGAAAACAATAATTTATGTAAAACCATTCTCAGTAGACCCGACCGGGATTCTAACCACGATATCCTCGTCATCAGTAGGACAGTATAATACACAAGAGTAACACCTCAGACCATTAGGCCACAAAAGTGGGCTACTATAGAGTAATAATGTAATTCATTTAAAAAAATACTACCTTCCATGGTAAATAAGAGTTCAAATCCAAATTTGATCAGGTCCAAAGGCAGTTAACCTGATGATTTACACCCCAAATAGGATAGGGAAGAGTATGAATATATAGTATTCTCACTCACTCATGAAAACTTGAAGAAGTGCATTGCAAAAAGTCCATTACGTCAAGATTTATCGTACCTCGAGTTGTAAAAAAAGGGTTGTGTGTCCTAAACACACGTCCAACATTTATTACCAATACCACGCCACCACTAAAGGGGTTATTTCGATGATAATTTGGAAGGGGTCAATTCGGGTGTTGGGAGTGTTAGTGTAGCACAAGGGTACTGATGAAGAGACGTGATTTAACACATTTGAAAGGTTGGGAGAAGAAGGTTGGAGAAGGGGTTATTGGTTTGGTATTAGATTGGAGGGTGTGTTGTAAAGGGGATGGCCATGAGATATGTGTTATGTGTACAACGGTGCCGTCGCAATATCGTATGAAGTCTCGTGTACTTGGTAGGATCCCTAAGGGGGTAAAATATAACTTTCCAAGTAAGGAACTCATACTGTGTTACGTAGGAAATTAAAAGTTCTTTCTTTTCATGGCCAGAATTTCTTTTCTATAATCATTATTTAGTTTTGAGATCACAAAAAAAAACCTTCTTAAGTGAGATATATCTTTTGTCTCACATCTAGAACTTTTAATATATATTTTTCAGATTTTTATTTTTTGTCAACGGGATTGTGCTTTATTATTATTATTATTATTATTATTATTATTATTAAAGCACCGCGTCTTATTACCCATTCTGGCTATACGCTTAAATACTAGTTACGCTAATGAGTTAGAAAATGGGAAGGTTTAATTTAGAGGAAGTGAACCAACATTGTGTGGAGAGGGAGAGTGAAAAACCATTTAGGTAAAACCAACCCCAGCTCATCCTACTGAGATTAGATCCTCTATCTCCCGATTCTTGAGAGTCTATATCAACACGAAACTAGCGCGATAGCTAACTATGTCACCGAGGCAGGTTGCTGTATTTTTTAACTTTTTATGTAAGCCTCGGCTACCCTGAAAGTTATCAAGCTTAAAAGAATCGTTTCCACTACGACGTGACTTATATGATAGGGCCATAGTGTAATTTGTCACGGAGAGACTACTTTATTTGAGGTTACACGAAGTGTACAGTTCGTATATCATGAATTAGTACGGTAGGTCTTATCTGATAGCTAACACCAAAGTGGATCAAAGGAGTACTAAAATTAATTCATGTTAGGGTAAGCGGATATTACAACAAAACAATTATTTAAATTATAATTTTTTAAATTCCAGTTTTTAAGTAGGCCTATATTAAAATGTTAAATATAAGTTTTGTACCATTAAATCCGAATAAATTAACAAATAATTCCCCATTCAAAAAATTCTGCCTTACAAAAATATAAAACTTAAATATGCCCTAAACATTTCATTCGATTCGTTAGTGGCTTTTGTTTGGACATTTCTTATAACTCCCCTTTCGTATTCCGTGCAGGAATATGCTATTAAATGCACGTGTGTCCTGCGTAGCTGGGATGCATAACGATTAGGGGAGTTTGGGGAATAAGGTGAAGGGAGATGAAAATAAAAATTAAAAAACTTGTCTGTATAATCATAATCTTTACTGTATAAGTCAAGCTAAGCAAATGTAAAGATTACATGAGCTCTGATTCTTCATTTTTAGTGTATATTTTGTTGTTAGCAATAAAAATTTGTTATAAAAAGCAAGGAAAGGAAGAGGGAGGTTTTAAAAGAAATAATTTATTTGGAAATTTAAAATATTCTTTACTTAGCTAAGAACACCCAATTTCCGAGTACATGTAGACAAATATGGTTATTTGCATTAAAAAAGTCAACAAATATTAAATATGTCTTTCAAACAATTGAATGACCACAACGCAGACTACATTAGTTTTCAATAAAGTGAAAAATAACAGCCTGGACATGGGAATCTTAGAAGGGTTCTTTGACTTTGCACTCCAAAGCTCTATCATTGAAACTACTTGGTTCATCACGGCACTGAGCCAAAAGTACCAGGTTTGATTCCTTTATCCAGGTTGTCATTTTTCACAAGATTGAATATTATTCACCTATCAAGACAGATACTGTAGATCACTCATCAATTTGTGACACACATGATTTAAATAAATTAATTTTGTTAATTATCGTACATATTGTTCAAGTTCAATCTATGAGGTCATTTCTCAAACACCCTATGTCCATAAAGTATGTAATACAGAAATAAATCTTTAATATTTTAAGTATTTTTCTCAAATTTTATAGGACAATGATATTTTTAAAATTTCACATACTTATAAGTTTTAAGAGGATTAATTCCCGTAAAAACCAATTGATCTTATAGAGTTGAGGTTTGGCTTAAGGAATTTATCTTAGAGAGACTTAGCATAACCATTTATTTTAAATTTATTAGTAAAAATTGAAAGAATTCACAGTTTTTTTTTAAATGTACACATAATATTGTAGCCCCAAAGAGTATTTAAAAGAATTACTGATGTTATTCAGGTGTGTGTGCACATGCGTATACCAAGTTTGATCAAAAGTTGTCAAAATTTGTTTAGCACTACGTTTTATTTCCAGTTCGATTTATATGCTATGTACTAATTACATTAATAATTTTAGTGATGAGGAAAGTTATATTTATTGGAATTGTACCTGTATTGGCGAGGAGGGAAAGTGGAAAACCATTTTGGTAAAACCACCCTCAGTATATCCGACCGAAATTCTAACCAAGATATCCAACTTGATGGCAGTCCATTCTAACGCGAGAGTATTGCCCTAGACCATGCGGCCACCGAAGCGGGTAGGTATCAATTAAGCAAGAAGGGAAACAAAATAGGCTTACATACTTAAAAAAAACTACTGGATTTATATTGGGTAAAATTTATAAAGTTAAAAAGAAAAATCATATAAACAAATTTGTTCTAATTTCAATTAAATACTCGGATGTCAAAAATTATTTTATTCTAAAATCATTTAAAGAAATAGAGATTTAATAAAATATTGAAAATATTAGGATTAGTGATGACTAAATAAATTTAATATACAGTAGTAGTAAGTAATTAAATTAGCAGTAACGATATGTTTGTTTGGTAAGGATTAACTTAATTAATTCGCTTAGCATCACATTTTCAACCCTAAACACACACGTAATCAAACGTTCCTAAGCTCCACGTGAAACCTAATCCATAACAGGCGTTTCCCCTCCAGTAAATCCTTCCCCAAATCCCTCGGACCTCACGAGTAAAAGGTCTACAAGGTAATAGAGTATTCTGGCGGCTTTAGGATGGGTTCTTAGGACTATACCAAAGGGTTTGTATGAGGAATAATTGAACCCTTTCTATTACATTCTAAAGGGAACCCTTTCATTCGTTGCATCAAAACAGTGGGAAGCAGACGGGGATTTAATATAATATAACGAAGATTAAGGAAGTTAAACACTTATTTTATAAAAAGTGAAACTTATATATATATTTAACTCCATGGCATTAGCGCTCATTCAAGCATACTATTAAAACCAAATTTATAAATTTAAATGATATAAATTAATAATCCTTTAAATAATCTAACAAGTACGCACAATTATTATAAATAAACCTTTGTAGACTTTTACGAACCAAACTTTACCAGACTTCAAACAACATTTACGTCACCCGCCGAACTTAGCCGAACATAAGTGCGCGCTAGAACAACTTTAAATAGATTCAACCAGCTTAAATTTTCCCAATTCGACCTTACAAAAGTTTATCGTATACAACCGAAATTTACCAAATACTATAATACAGCCCTCGGTCTCCTCAACGATAGTTTACTGAAATAACATTTTTAAACAAGCTGGAAATCAATCAAAGCACTTCTTGTTCAGAGGGCAGATGCAATAGTGACCGAACTAGTATGTTGTAATTTAAAATTGTTGATAATTTACTTATGAATAATGATACATTAAGAATTATAAACAAAACATTTTAAATTTAACACTAAGCAATTTTAATGTCATATAAGAAGGGTTACATGGTTTATAGCTATTCTTAGGTCCACCGCATCTTACTAAGAAATGTAGACTTCATTTTACCTAGAAGGTAATAGCCTTACCTTGACATATTATATTATGATCCTTTATTATAAGTTGTACCATAGTGGAATAATGCCAAGTAAGCATCCTATCTTTCAGAGTAGACGAAGTACTCCCAAATCTGCAGAGCGCACTCGAATTGCGAAATAAAGTCTGCCTGTCAGCCTGTCCACACGAATTTTGGAAAAACCTGTAATCCCATTCAACTCCTAACCTCTAACCTAAGATAACCTAGCCTAAAATAACCTAATTTAACCTAACCTCCATTTTCCATTTCAAACAAAGTCATTATGCATTTAATTTTTACCCCGCAGTTCGTGTAAGGGTATTACCGAGCTCGGATGAGTTGTTCCACAATTCATGTACACTGAATCTGCATAGAGGGAGCGTGGGAAACCATTAAGGAAAAAAACGCATGCTCAATAATACCAACCAGTATTCAAACCCTGATCTCCCTATCATCGATATTCTAGTCTATTGCGAGAGTGGCGCATTAGACCATACGACGATCACCCGAGTCTGTACTTAAAAGTTAAAGTACTGCTTACTAATTGAATGATAAAATATATCTTACTAAACATTTATTAAATTTAATTCTGTAAAACTTACTCACAAAGCTCTTTAACAATATGCAAAATAAAACATTTTACTCTAACTAATTTGCTATAATACATGTCTAAATAAACCTACCAGTTCGAAATAGAGTACAGCCCACTAAACGCGAAGACCATCAAAACCAACCAAGTTTCAACGAAGAGAACGAGGTTAGTTTAAATTCTCTTGACCATGTAAGTGGGGCTTTGTTCCGACCGAATAACCACAAAACTACGGAACGAAGTTAACGGAGTAAAGGTATGTTAGGAAGATGAGCTTGTTCGCGGAACGTTGTTAAAGGCTTTTGTCAGTCGGAAATTCTGAGCCGGCTATTCGTTGTTGTAGAACAGATTAAAATTGTAGACCAAGAAGATTCATCTGAAAGGAGCAGTGAGAGTAGGTGAATGTTTTTGCAAAAGTTTAATGTTTTTAATTTCAAATATATTGAAACTTTAAATATATAGTTCCCTACTTTTAATAATTTCACAAATGTGTTACCAGATACTTAATGTTTAGCTTTCGAGATAAGGAGGGTAATCAAGATGAACTTAAACAATTTTTTAGAGAAAGGATAGCAAAAATATAATTGAAGGAATACCCACTAAACACTCGATAAAGATTGAAAGAAACTGTTCATTAATTACTTAATCTATAGTGATAGATCTGAGTAACGTTACTAAGAAGTTAAGCACCAGCGTTCCTCTTGCATACAATGGAAGACCACATCGTGGAGGGACAATAACCATTGTATTAAATCGAAACGTGAATCATTCAAATTCTGAACTCTCAGGTAAGGGTAAATAGAGCATGCTTTTATAAGGAGCTGCATTGAAAGAGTGTGTTATTTCTTCTTTAGAATTTTAAATAAAGTATCTGTGTATCAAAATGATTGTGGAAAAGAACGAATTAATTATATTTTATATATTATAATACAGATTAAAAAAATAGGTTTTTCAGTATAAAAGAATAGTATTATTCATTTTTGGTACGGATCTATGCACCTCGCTAAGTACTCAAATAAAGAATTAAGTTATTTTATAAAATAAAATCCTAAAAAAATATGAGCAAGCACCAAATTTAAACCAAATTGAGATCATTGAAGAAAGCAACTTCATACAATTAAGAATATATGAAAGGTGAAGACTGGGAGAATAATGATGATAACTATGGGCATGAGCCGTATCTTGAATATAATAGAATAAATTAAAAAATGATACCTGGACACGGGAATCAATACCAGGACCTTTGGCTTAGCGCGTCAGTGTTATATCACTAAGCTATCTAGTGATCGTCCTGTACGTGTAAAGCATTACTTTCTTCCATCTTGATTCACTTAGAACGTTCAAATTGACAGCATGAAGCTACAACCGAATAGCCGGTGGCTATAATATCATTAACTCTTAGTAACTTATGATATTCACACGTCCATCACAGACTCTGCCTTAAAATATGAGTAAAGAATGACCGTGAGCACGGGACGATTCCTGGAAAGCTCAGCATTGGTGCACTAAGCCAAAGGTCCCAAGTTCGATCACCGTGTCCAGGTGTCTTTTTCAATACATTCAATATTATATTTGCTAAACCAATCTGAAAATATTAATTGTTGTGAGACACCACAAACTTACAGAGACATAAATATATAATTTTAATTATATAATAAAATTACAAAAACCAAAATATCTTTGAAGTAAGTAGTAAGATGAATAATTTAAATAGGTCCTAAATAAAAACTAAAGTATTTGTTACTCACTTATGAATATACTTGAATAATAATAATATATTGAATATTAAAAACAAAAAGTAGGTAAATTTCAAGTTTTAAAAGTCAATCTATATTTTTTTTAAAGGTACTACAGACTTTGAGCTTCACAAAGCATCTTCTTAATTAAAGTATGTAAATATTCTATCAATTTACTCTTTTTTCTATGTTTAGTAAAAACGTGATTGTGTGAAGTCTTAATAATTACCTAGAAGATTGTCATGGATAGCAAAATAAAAATATTCGTGGTTAATATAGATTCTAATACAACTTCTTAAAAATGTTTTTGTTTTTTTTACAAACTTTTATTATAAGTTTATTATATAAATTTTAAATATAGGTTAATAATTAATAATAAAAGGATTGTATATTAAACAATGACAATTTATGTTTGTCAAATATATATTTCCAACTCAATATAATATAAAAAGTATTTGGACAGAAATATTTATTGAAACATTAACATAATTTGATCAATGTAATACACAAATTTTGAAACTAGTTATTAGCCTACAAAAATTTGTATTTGTTTCATAAAATTTATAAGGAGTACTTTATTTGAATTATTTCTAGTATCACCTTTATTGGTGTAGAGATATAATATAAGTTTATTGTGTATAGTGTCTTTCCTAATCCTTATCAGTTATTGAGACACCGTTAAAAGCATTTCATCCCCTAACTATAGCAGTTCTACAAAGTTTAGTTCAACGGGTTTAGGCTTCCTGTTTCACCCTAGATAATACTTTTCCTATTTCACACTTATATACACATAGCGCTTATTCTCTCGTTTTTATATTTACTTGGCACCATTGAACTCTTTTTTTATATTTTAACTGTCATCCTTTCAGTAACATTTATAAAAGTAATTTTCAAGAAAGCCTAACTGTCTTAAATTATGGATAATTCCACTATTTATATAGGAAATAACTACTTAACCATGAGTTCATATTTGTTGTAGTGATTTTTTTATGTTTTGCAAGAATTTATAGTTTTGATTACACTGTTATGATTGTTGGAAGCCTTGCTGAGAAAAAAAACTAAAAACATCTACGTATTCTCTCAAATGTTATAATCAAGATTGCAAATAAGAATATTGTTTTTTTAAAACTGTTTTGTATTCAATTCATGACTCAATTATTGTTAGATAAATTGTCAAATCTCTTCACAAAATTGCAGGAATTTTAGATAATCCCAAACGCTTTCGATGAGTTATTTTATTCCACTTCATATTTCGATAATCGTGACTTAAATATTTGAAAACTCAGCTGAGTTTTTAAATACCCTATCATGTTTCCTTACTTTTCCAATTCATACTAAATTCCCTGGCCTTTATAGGCTTTCCCTCTTTTCAATGTGCATATCATACCAGTTTTATAAATTGACTAAGGAATCACGGGTTTGAATCTTTGCAAGTTAAAAAATTGAAATCATTATTAAAATGCAAACTTCAGAGAGGCTAAATATTAACACGCATACCAATGTTTACTGTGTATTTTTTTTCTCAGAATTATGTGGGTTTAAAAATAGCATACTGAAATAATCGTTTAGATTAAAATAGAAAATTTGAGGTAAATATCACCAATGAATATAAAAAAAAAGACCTCCCACTATGTAAAGGGCTATGCGGTTCTAGCAACGTTAAGTTGGGATTGAAAGGTACGCGAGAGAAGGTATATGTTTTTGGAGTTATCATAGAAATCGATACTTTGAGCAAAATAAATAAAATATTGCTCCAGTGAAATATAGAGTTTAATTTTATTTAAATGGTAATCCCGACAGTTCTTGAAATTCTGTCATGAGCATATTGGCATTTAATGACAAACTTTTTAAATAAGAGAAAAATTTTCATAAAATTCTAAAACAATTTAGATATATATTCAAGAACTTTTGAGCTTTAATAAAACTAAATAACGTTTCTACTTGAAGAATATTTTATTTATTCTGTCGACACAAATTTGTTGATATTAAAATTTCAAAAATACTGTCCTTTTCTCGTATCCCCTACAGTTTTACTTTAAAATATGTACGTGCTTGGATTATTATAGTAAATTTAAATAGCATTAGCAGTTAATATATTAGTCATATATTTGATTGTACTTCACATTTCCTGTAATGTAGTGAGCCTTCTTTTAACCATGCAACTATGATATATATTATAACAGGTTAGTCCAACAATCGTCATCTCTAGAGCCAAAAATAATTGTCAGATTTCACCGTAGGCCGAAGATATTTTTAATAATCCCATCAACTTAATATAAGTCTACAAACAAAAATTAATGAACATTGACTCTAAATAATTATACATAGATTGGTAGAATCTTTCAAATTTTACTGCAAAATAAGTTTACTAATCTCCCTAAAAGGTATTATGTAATACGCACGCACACACACATTTTAACAACACAATTTAGCATTATAAATATATATCTATACATATATTTTTACTAATCAAATGAATTAATAATATAATTCAATCATGATCTTTTTAAATACATTTACTTATTTGAACCATTAGCTATTTCACATCTGCCACCGAAGATGTCACTTTAATTATCTTCCATGCTAATGTGAAGGCCACATTTGGCCTGTGGGGTGCAAGTTGGACCACACTGGCTTATAAGATGGGTCCATAGTGTAGTCTGTCAACGAAAGGCCGCGCTACCTTCCATGGTAAACAGAGTACGGTGTGTATAAAACTGGGATTAATCAATGACAGAGACAAAAATTTCAAATTTTCATCAAAACCACGATATTTTTACAAGGCAAAGTTGGGCCACCCCTTGTTGACTTCATGAGTATTGCCTGCTGTTTAATTTTTGAATCACTTTTCGGTGTAAAAGCATGAAACTGGCGGAGGCTTGGCTAAGCGGTGGTTCGCCCTCGGGGAAACCAAGGGTTGGGTGGAAGGGGAGGGTACTAAAGAGGGGTATAAGAGAGGGGGAGGGGGAGGAAGGTTTCAGGCTAGATACTAAGGGCAACACTATGACCCCTCGTAAGCTCTGGGATTATTAAGTTAATTAATTTATATAATGGAGGGGCAAGCAGTTAGAGAGTAAGAGCATTTCAGTCCAGTGAAGTTCATGCAAGCGCACATTTTACTATTGAGGGTATACGTTGGTTTGGTGAATATATACTATACAATATGTGGTCGTCACATGTCACGATCCGGAGTTTGTCGATTAAAAAAGTGACTCAAGTTAATAAATGGACGCCCACTAAAGCTAAATACATATATTTATTTAAAATTTGTCTTCATCTGTGGACACGCAGAGATAATATCAGAATAATCTACTCTGATTGGCCGATGACTGGGAAGTTGGAATTTGAAACCCATATGGCTATACCGAGGGCTGTTTTTCTAAATGATTTTCAACCCTCCATCCAAGAAAATGTAGGTAAATTTCTAGTTAGCACCAATCTACTTCATCCTTCCTGCATTAAAATTGTTTAAATACCTTTTACTCGATAGATTAGTTAGATGCAACAGAAAAAAAGTATTGAAATCTAAAACCATATTAAACTACGAGTTAATACTTTTTAAATCAATTATTATTGTTTCTTTCGTTACAAAATTTAAAGAATAACTGTTTTAAATACGTACTTAATTTTTTTTAATATAATAATATATAAGAGCTTCAAAACCAATAACTTAATCGGTAAACCATATTCTTTTTTGACATATTTAATTTTAGATAGTTGATTAAGATACCTTTTTTTTAAAAACTCAATTTGATAATATTAGAATATTTTTTAGTTTAACTTACTTGGAAATATTTTTGTTTAGAAGTGTAGATGAACGTTGTCGTTTCTGGCCCAACTGCAAGACTTCACAGAAGAAGCAAGGAAAACTCTTGAAACTCATTAAGGACGTAAAGAGGAACTTCAAAAGCCTCTAATAATCTGGCTTACAAAGATGAACTACAAGAAAATTCCCACGCAACCGAAAAATTAAAATGCGTCAAATTTGGTTTTTTGTAACAGGCTTTTTATAAGTATATATAAATAGCCTATATTTTATAACCTCTTTTGATGAGAAAGGAAGGATTTTATCATAGATGGGGTCAAAAGCTCTTCTCAGAATCATTTTAGTAAGACCATTCTAAAATAAATTTTATTAAATTTTTATTTATTAAAACTTTTAAAAAATAAAAATCATCTTTAAATAACGATTCTATGATTTTAAATCATTACAGATCACGAGTTAAAAGGTGTCAAATATATTATTTTATACTTTTGCGTACCATTGTTAAGGTAAAGTAAATAATATATTAGACTGAAATTTACTGTATATAAACATTAATATAAGGGGTACACAATTACAAATCAATATTATTAATATTTATAAATTTAATAATATGGATAATAAAACTTATAGTATAAATATTTAATTGTGTACAACTCATATTAATGTCTAGTTAAACTAAATCTTATCCCCATGCGTTAGTTACTTTATCTTAGCTTTGGTACGTAAAAATCACAAGTTAGCAAGCTAAGTCCCTTTTAACTGGTGAAAAGTAATGATTTAAAATAATTTTATCATTATTTTTAGCCTATAATTATAAATTTTTTAAATGTGTATGAACTTAAACATAAATATTTATTGTGGATCCTCAATAGAAATTAGTAAATACAATTTTTAAACACATTGCACGTAGTTTAATTAAATTAAATAAACATCCACGCTTTGTGCAAACAAAGATAAATTTAGGTAAAATTGTACATTAGTATGTTCAGTAATGAAAAATAATGGCGTATGTCAAATAAACAAGGGTTTTTATTTGTTTTATAACAGTGGATCATTTTATAATAGCTTGCTTTTAAGGGGACTGCCCAGGTAATTGAGAAATTGACGTGCAGAAGCTCAAATTTAACGCAATATTTATTTCTATGAAGCATTATTTCAAAATATGTTTAACGTCAAAATAAAGTCGAGATATTCAAATTGGGGTCTTATTTCTTAACAAGCCGCTAGTTTGAGTTTTTATTAAATTGGAAAAATTGGGTTTAAATGAAATATTTGCTCACTTTCAACCACTTTTTAACATCTTTGCTAAACAATGAGACTAGGTTTGATGAAAAAGGTATCTAGATTTAGTTTACCTCAAACAAATAAAGTTTATTTTCATTGGCTCACAACATAAGATTTTAAGAAATTTGAGAAATAGCAGCGAGATTTCTTCTTTACCTTGATATAAGCATAGTGGTAGTTTAATTTCCCCTCTTAGAGATAACAGAGGAGTAGTTCCAGAAAAGGACACAGACCATTGTTGTGGCCGCGTAGCCTGAGAGCGATTGATACTTTCTCGATGACCGAGAGGCCGCCTTAACTTTGGTTTCCTTTATTTTTACTTAAAAAAGTTTTCATCATTTTCATAGTACATTAGAGGGCAGTGAGGAAGAATTTAAAGATAGTTGAGTTTTATAAAATTTGCATGTCTAAATATTTTGGCACATTTAAAAAGACTAAATTTTATATTATGATTTTTAAATGGATTTTCAGCTTTCATTAAATGTTCCTAAGCTCTTCGTGATATTAAATTAATTCCACAACAAAAATTAGTTAATTTATAACACATAACTAGCCCTAGTTCCAAAATTGTGGACCAAAGGATGTACACAAATATAAATATTATTAGCTCTCGTAAGGTTTGTGTGTTTTCCAAGTTTTATATAGATTCGTTGACTACTTATAAAAATATATAATCAGTCAATATATATATAATCGTGTTTATTATTTCACATAAAAAAAGAGTTCAAAACAAACGTTTTAAGGCGTTACAGGAAGGTATATCAGTCAGTGAGAGAAGTAGGAGTAAAAATTATGGACAATATTGGGAACTTCAAAAGGAAGATTAAAAAAAAAAACTTCCATCATAAATTATGGCCATTCCTTGTAACAAAACAAGCTAAAAATATAAAACAACTAATGTTGTATAATAATTAGTTTTATGAATAATTGACACGGTCAACTTGGAAAAAGATAACGTGCCGATGCTTCCGGCCAAGCCACAACATGTAAACTGAAATAATTATTATTTTTTTACTTACAACCTTATTATGATTGGTCAAAATGAAAGAATAGCAATCATACATTTTGGAACAACAACAATATTTAAATTTACTTTGTACAAGAAAATCCATCAAATGTATAATTTAAATGTCAATTGGAATCAATAAATTTATCTATTCGTTTTGATGATTTAAACAATGAAATAGGTTTGATTTGGGATGTAATTAATTTAATTTTTTAAAATCATTTTACTCGATCAGGTTGGTAGACATTAAATACCATAGAGTTTTACATCCTTGAAACTTCTTAGATAACTTTGCATAATTGTTTTAATATTGTATCAATACCTTGCTTGCCACCCCATTTCTACAATCCAGTTTTTATATCAAGAACAGTTAAAAATATACAAACTTTTTTTTGCTGTTAGCATTTATAACGTTTTACTGTATTATAAGTGTTATTTTATGTGTATTGATATTATTTATCATTAGTGATATCTGCAGATCAAATTACTTGACGTATAAATACATTAAAGTAGATTTATTAACTTTTATAGCTGTCTCTCTAAGAAATTTGGACTGTAGTTTAGTAGAGCGGACAGATTATCTCTGTTAATATTTTATGTTTTTATCGTTTCTTTGAACTTTCGGAGTTACAGTAAGTCAATGCTGTATTTGCCTGTCTTAATAGTAACCAAACTTGTTGTAGCAGTTTATGTACATAATATTTAAAGTATGTTAAGTTTCAATAATTTTTAATGTTATATATTCTTTAATCAAAGGGCACCTATAATATATTATATAAATAGTATGATTTAAAGGACTAACATATAAATAATTTTTGTAACATTAAAAATAACATTGCTAAACATGACTGAATTATGTCTACCAATATTTAAAACGCACTGCATATATAAATATATATAGTTTATTCTAAATTATATATATATATTTCTATATATTTATTCTAAATTATATATATACATATAATTTATTATAAATTATATATATAATTTATTCTAAATTGATTTTATTTTCAAGTCAAGTGGCACCACATTTACAACTAAACATTATGCAGCTAAATATATATATTTATATATACTAGGTAAAATAAAACATTTTTATCTACATTATGAAATTTATATTGAGCTACATTTTTAATGAATCTAGACCAAATTATAACTTTTAAAAGAAAATTGTTCATATATTCTACTTACTTATATATATATATATTTTAAAGACAGTATTTATTGAGTTTTTGAAAGGAGATGGTATAAATGTTTATTGAAAAGGAGAGAAAGTATTGATTAAAATATTTATCCACAGGTATCCAAGGATTTTTCTGTGGTCCTTCTGCGCAAGTCATCGCTTTGGCGGTGGGTTCATGTATACGTGTAGCCCGGGTATGGCAAAGCAAGGCTGGCTTGTGACTATTGATCGCCAGCATGGGCTGAGGCAGCCTTGGCTTACTGACTGCGAGAGGGAATGAGACAGAAGAAGAGAAAAGGAGAGAGAATTACGTAGGAAGTGAGAGAGTAAGAGATGAATTGTGAGAGAGAAGAAGCCAGAGAGGAAGTGATGGAGATGAAGATAGAGCGAGAAATATTTGCGAGAGAGAATGAGACATATAGAAAGAGAGTAAAGAAGGAATTTCACGAGAAAACACATGAAGAGAAATAAATGGTAATAAGAGAAACGGGGGAAGGAGGAGTAAAGACAGAGTAACAAAAAAAATATAGTGCTAAAAATAGGAGGGGAAGCCGAGGAGATATAGGGAGAATAAGACTGAATGGGAGAGAGATTAAGTAGCAGACGCACAGACATAGAGGAGAGTGAAAGGGTTAGAGTGAATGTGTGTGTGAGTGTGTGTGCAGGGGAAGTGAAATTGGGGTAGTCCGTGCCTGACACCACCACTAGCAGGGTATCTGCTGTGACCAAAATGGGTGCCAGCGTGTAAGAGACGTATAGATCCCAAGAATAGAAGGGGTGGGTATAATTAACCAAGAACATGACAAAATGAGAGATCACTACAAAGAGTCATTACAATTTTAAAAGTATGTGTGAAATGTTAAAAATAATATCATATGTACAAATATCATGAATAAATAATTCAATAAATAACTAACAATATATTATTTTTGAATAATTGGATACAAATTTATTGAGAAGGCAAAATCGTTGACAAAGTTTAATAAATCATAGAATCTCTAGATAAAATGAAAGGAAGTTTTGACAAATAGGCATATGAGACCGTTTTAAATTAAAAAGCTAAGAAGATAATATATCTTTATGTATATAAACTTTAAAAAAAGATGCCAACGAAGTATATACATTATTTATATAGCAAGAATGAAGTAAATTTGATATTTTTAACTTATTTATGAAGGAAATGGTACATTAAAAAGCGCAATAAAATTAATATGTTTAATTTTTATGCTCACATCTAGTGTATATTTTGTTTTAAAATTAGAAGTATGCACTTCTATGTACTGACTGACTTTCAAATAAGTTTAATGAAACGTTTGCCATATGTTATATTTTTAGCAAATGGTCACAACAATAAAAAATACTCTTGCTTATATATACCTAATTAATTATATTTTTTACTCCTCTCACATGTACTGTACATATCAAGAAACTAATTAATAAAAGTATGATTGAATATAATAAGGTTGAGTAAATATTGTAGTACATAAAATTATAAATTTTCCTAATTGAAGTTTGATTTTTCTATAACTCAAACACGTAGGTAGAATATTTCTATTTATGAATGGAGAATGAGCCTGAGTACGGGGCCTAGATATATTAGTTGATAGAGCATTGGCATACTAAGCCAAAACCCTAAGGTTCAATTCCCATGTCCAGGTGTAATTTTTCAATTTAAAGAATATTATATTATTAGAGGCGGCTATAAACGTATTAACATATTTAATAGCTTAGCTATTTAATCTATCATTCTAGCAATGTGATAAATCAGTGATGCTTTAGAGAGTGTTTAGTTTAATATATCATAATTATTCACCCATTACATTCTTGGGTCAGGTTAAATCTTAAACTACACATTTAAATAAACAAGCATTCATTAATGTAAGCATTTTCTCAAACCAATACAAGTATATGATTGAGTTATATAACAAAATTAATAGAACATAAATAAATATAAACGCAAGCATTTAGTATTCATTGGTGTAATTTAGCATTATCTATGTATATTGCTAAGACTAAATATAATGTTAATAATATTGCTTAGTTGACCTCGGTGATCTTTGGGTAAAGTGCTTGCTTCAGGACCCGATGTTCGTTGGTTCAAATCCAGCAGTGGTCGACGAATTTTTCTTAAGCTATAAAAATCCGTATCATAACATTCTTCGGAAGGGAAGTAAAGCTGTCGGTCTCATGTCAATTATGTCATGTAAAAAAACATTGGAAGGTATGTGAAAATACCTTTCCCTGCAAAATTAGTAGAGCCTTCCGCTTTCGCCCATGGAAACTCTCATGTACTAATATAATCAGTTGGTTCAGAAAGTACACCTTAAATATCTCAAATAAATAAAAAAATTACTTCATTAAAACTAAACAAATATTCTGAGAGTATATAAAGCTCACATTTTCCAAATTAATTTATAGATATTATAGTATTAAATCAGTTAGTACATTTAAGATGGTATGAAAATAATTGAGTACTGACTATTAAATATGCCACCACTTATTCTTAAGCTAAAGTATTTCCTAGGGCCCAATAATTTTTTTTTCTTTTATTTTGATGGCGCTTTGCGGGAGACACAATGGCACATAAAAACAACAACCATGAATTTCGTTCAACAAGGGATTCGAAATACATACCACATGCACACAGTAATCAGCCACCCTTTTCCCTTGAAACCTTCCCCACCCATGCCTCACCACCCGTCTCTACCAACCCTGCCCACCTCCCTTAAAATCGGTGAGACAATACCACAAACCATATGCCACGTTTGGGATGCATCAAACCACCCGCGTAGAGGGAGTTTTGGTCGTTTCACATTTCCCATGCGGTGATTCCAATGTGCTAGTCCGCCCAACTCCCACTCCCCACAATACGTTTAAAACAACAAACACAAGTTTATGAGACATTTTTCAATTAGAGTTTGCCAGCCATGTTTATTTAGTCGGCATCGGTAGGGAAAAGGGAGAGCTTTCGGAAAGGCCCAAAGCCTGTCGTTGGATTAAATGCGTGTGCAAACTGGATGAAGACTTCATTGTTCGAATATTTTACCAGCCAAATAATCAATAGAGGTTTTCTAGTTCAATCATCTATTTTGTAGGCTTGTTCCAAATAATGGCATATTGACCCGCTTCGGTGGCCTCGTGGTCTTACGCGCAACTCTCGTGTTAAACTAGACTGTCAAAGACGGGGAGATCGGGGTTTAATTCCGATCGGGTCAACTGAGAGTAGTTTTTCCTAAATTGTTTTCCACTCTCCTTCCACTCAAATACGGTATCACTTTTTCCCAATTAAACCCTCTTAATTCCTAAGCCATAAGGGTAATTAATACATAGGCGCATAATCCAAACAGATGGTTAGACGCGGTGCTAAAAAAAACATATTTTATTTAAATTCAAACATTTCTCTTTGAAAAAATAAACAAATTTTGAAAAACAAAGCCAAAACATAGGAAAGAAATTAAATGCTTAGCTCCATTTAGTCAAATTTGGATATATTTTCAACCACATCTCACTAATCATCTAGGCAACATAGTTATTAATGACTTGGAATAGGATTGTAGGGTTGGATATACATATTATTGAAAATGTAGCCACATTTTCAATGAGGTGGAGTGGGAAAGGATTTGAAAAAAACTTGGCTCAGTACACAAACTTCAGGATCTAGTCTCCATCTCTCGATCACTTGCAAATAAGGATAGATGAGCCTGACATTTAATCCTCATGAGCACCAATACAGGATTGGAATAACATTTTTGTATTTTATAATATTTTTATATTAATTAGATCTCTTTGTTTTAATAGATGCAAATTTGTACTAATTATTATAAATACATATAGATACAACAAAACTTTTGACTGGAATTGATTCATAGAGTTGTTGTAAGATATGAGTTAGAACCTAGCGTGAGTTGGTTTCAGTCTTTTTTTTTCAATTCTTCTAGTAAAATTATCTTTTGGGCAAAAATATAGCAAATATTATCAAGCTAGTAATAAAATTACGTGTTTGCAAACTAAAAAAAAAATCATATTATAACGAGGTATAAGTTTTAAACACCCCTGATTTGTTTAAAAAAAATTAAGTGTCCTCTAGTTGTTTGTATTGATTGGTAGTTTAATATGAAATAATCTAGTTTTTTGGTAGTAATACATAATTTATATAATTAATCTGATATGTTTAAATTCATTAATTTTATATCCTAAGAATAAGTTATATAAAATATACCAGCTAATATGATAAGTAACTCTGCTTAAACCTAAAGTTGAACTATAAAAAACGTATTTTTTAGCTATTAATTATGATTTAGTAACTGTGAGTGGCTATCATACAGATCTTATAACACAAAATAAAATGTTTACGAATACAGAAAAATTAAATTATTTTAAAATATACACAAATTATATTTAAATTTTAAACATAACTGTAAGAAAAATTTAAAAAATTCAAATTTTTGAAAATATTTTTGTTTAAAAAACCCTTAAACTATACATATTTCACAAGTTTAAAATAAATTTACCATTAATAATAATAAGCATTTTATATATTAATGTTTTAACTAAATCTCAAACACATTCTCGAAATATTTAAAATTTTCTCGTATTATAAGGTAATAAGCTCTAACCCTTAAATTAGTTAATTTAGTAAAAAAAAAAAAATATTATTATCTATCGTGTAGAATATTCTTAAAATACCAATTTTTAAAACCATCAATTTAGTTATTTCCAAAAAAACTTCATATTTTTCAAAAATCTCTCTGATTATTAAAAAAGAATGTAGGCCCCATATAAATTATTTTTATTGTATAAAAAATAGCATAACTATTTTTAAGCAAATAGTAGCAGCCATTTTTAAAATAACAACATTTAATTTAAATCAATCAATAAACTAAGCTTCACTAAACCTAAACTAACTTTTCTCTAAGTACAAATATAAAGTATTTTTTTTAACCAAATATCTATTTAAACACTTAAAAAAAAATTCATCAGAGAAGTACACCAACAATTATTTCCATTAAAAAAACATGTTATTGTGAGATTTTCATGTCAAACATTCCCTAGATACCCATTTCATATAAAATCAACAAGAAACATTTTCGAAAAATGTGTGAATCTTTAAAATCACTCAATATTAAAATACGGTACCTGTGATTTGAGGGAAAGGGCAAAAAATCATCTCTAACCAACAGAAAAGTATAAAATTATTTAAAAATCTATATTTTCAAAATATTACTATTTCGATATCTTTCAAAATTCTCGTTTCCTAAAACAACAATAGTTTGGTAGTGATCGGGATCCGGATGCCTTTGAAAGAAAAAGATAAAAAAAGGAAGAAGAATATCTAGAATTTCGTTCAATTCCCCCCCCCCCTCCCCCCCTCTCAATCCTAGTAAGCTCTGACATAAGACGTCATGCATATTTCAAAACAAGTCAGATATATAGGATATCGGGTATTGTTGTTTTCTTCGTTTTATTTAGTGCTACTTTGAAATAAAAGAGGTTCTGTATTTTACAAGACATGCAGATCAAATTTCTTTTTCAGCGATAAAAAGATAGCAAAATGAAGAAAAAACCTTCAAATGAGTATACGATACTGTAGTGTGTTTTCTAAATAAATTATGAGGATTAACATATTTTATTGTATACTAAACAGATGTCATTTTAACTAAATCAATGACAAACATTAAAAGTAAATACTTTTTAAAAATAACTCTCTTAAAACTGTAAGACTCATCAAAACATTGTAAATATAGTGTAAAAATATAAAATTGATTTCAAATAAATTTTGGGAGTTTTGGATATGTCACACAATCTTTAAAAATGCTCTAATTTGTCAATACTTCAAATAATACAGACATACATTATGAGTGGTAAAATAACCCAAGTCTCAGAGTCATTCTTAAGAGTATTTATATATTAATGTCATAGTTTATTATTATTTAGAACTGCGTCTTACTACCCGTTCGGGTTATACGCTAATGTCATAGTTACAACATTAAAATGAGTGTTAAACTTATGTGGAATGGGGTTAGTGAGTTGGAGGGTTAACTTACATATTCTATGGCATTAGGCACTCGAAAGCTCACTTTGCCGTATTTATTACACCCTATTTCTTTCTTGAGCTAGTTCTATCCAGTCCACCTCGTTACGCCCTATCTCTTTAAGGTCCATTCTAAAGTTATCCTCCCATATGCTTTTAGGTCTTCCTAATTTTTTCTTCCCATTAGGTTTGCCATTTAGTATCCTGACAATGTCTTGTGATGAGTACATGGGTATGTAACTCATAATTATTTAACCTACTTCACTCCTCAGTAGCCTAATTCCTTTTTGGAACAAACGTCTTCCTAAGTACCTTGAATTAGAACACCCTAAATTTGTTTTCGTAATGTTAGGTAAGATATCACGTTTCACACCCATAGAAAACCATAGGTAATATTATAGTTTTATATATTCTGAGTTTTACATTCCTTGACGGGAGGTGAGATGTCAACAACTTACTAAATAAGTAATAACATACATTTATCAACTGGATTATTTTAAAAATTTACAATCTTATACAATTGTTTCCAGTTAAAATGGTTCCTAAACATTTAAACTCATTTACCCCGACAAATCATATGTCATTCGCAGTAATCTCTAATTCATCGTTCCCAATCTGTGTTCCCTATGTGAAGATATATCGGTACTTAGTATTTTCAACGCTCACTTCTAAACATATTTCCTTACTATCCTCTATTAAAATTCATGTATCTCTTGTAACATCTTTCTTAACATAACCCCCACAAAAAAAATTCATCTGCATATTCTACTAAATGCATTGTACCATTCAGTGTCAATCCCTTCATATTCTCTTCCATTACCCTAAGAGCATACTCTATGGGCCAGTTTCATAATAAGATTTAGTACACCTCAAGTGCGAGTCGATACTAAATACAAGACGCCACCTACCTGAAATTGAATGGAATGGGCCAGTTTCATATGCGAAACTGGCCCATTCCATTTTGGTCTAGGTAGGTGTCGTCCTGTATTTAGTATCGACTCGCACTTTTGGCGTACTAGATCTGACTATGAAACTGGCCCTAAGGCTTGGTTTAAAATTAACTAGGAACAGTGCATCTCTCTATAAACATTGTGTATTTAGAAAATATTTGATAAGTAACGTCCAACCCGTACCCTGCCACGTGTATCAGTCAACCATACCACATCTAGCTTAACCAGATATCTAGGTATCCCAAAATTAACTAAAATATTATATAATTTACTTCTTTTAACTGAATAGTATGTTTTTAAATATATCTTTTATTTATGAACTGTCATATTTTAATATGGTTTTTTATCTATAGTACTTTCCAAGCAGTAAAAATAATAGCCATCGTTATATTTCATCAAAATTCACTCTGATGATCCCCTATTATTTATTCTGTACATGGTGTCAATATTATGTATATATATATGCGTGTGTTAGATAAAATTGTATGTAATATTATTTATTTGAGGTATTTAATGTGCACTATCTGAACCTACTGATTAGGCTTAGATAGAAACACCAAAATTTCTATGAGCAAGGGTGAAAGGGCCTACCAATTTGCCCGGGAAAGGTATTTTCATATACCTTCTAGTGTTCCTTTACATACCACAATCAACATGAGACCAACGGTTTTACTTCCCCTCCAAAGGAAGTTGTGATATGGATTTTCATCGCTCAAGAAAAATCCATTGACCCCGCTTGAGTTTGAACCCTCAAACATCGGCTCATGAGGCGAGAACTTTACCACAAATTCACAGAGGTCGAATATAGCATGAGATATCTCTGCAGTCATTACACACGGTTTTATCTCCCTTTTAAAAAACCAGAATTATAATACTTTTCTTTCATTACTGTGGTAATATCAAATGGTTCCATATTAAACATAACAATTTATGAATTTCTATTAATAACTTTACCCCACCTCCCTTTATTAACTCTGCTAGAATGGAATCTATACCTGGAGATTTATGTTTCTTTAACTTCTTCATAGCTTAATTGACTTCCCTAATACTTGGATCTTTCTCTAATAGTTAAGCAGTATGGATTTCAGTATCCTCACCCATTTGGGATATTTCATCAACATTCAAAATATTGCTGAAGTGTTCATTCCATCTACTCCAAATCTCGCTCTTATCTGTCATGAGGTTAGAAATCTCATATTTCACTAAATTTGATATGGAGGACTAAATAAGTTAATATATTCCTATAAAGGATGCGTACAGGCATGCAACAGAACATCGAAACGCAACACCTTCACGTAACACCACCGCATCCAGGTTGGAAGTCACAGCGTAACAACCCTTCATAGCCCCAGATCGTAACATCGGAACATCAATGAGTCCCATCGTGCTGTCGGTCTTTTGGCATGTTCACGTAAGTTCGCCCAAGTGATACACGTCGACATTACGTTTCGATGTTCTGTTGCACGTCTATACCGACCTTAATACATCAAGTGGCTAATTTAATATGTGATTACCCTTTAACCTGCTTTTGTGGCTGCATGGTCACCAGCGTCAATCTCGCAATACTAGATTGCCGATTGACAGGGAGATCGGGGATCAAATCCCAGTCTGTGTATTGAGTAATTGTTTTTTCTAAATTATTTAAAACTCTTGCTCCACTCAATTGAGGGTACACTTCTTTATTTAATTAAAACAATATCATACTTAACATATTATTCTCCTTTATATTCAATAAAATTTATATATGTCTTACTAAATTTAAAACTGTACCTTTCATACTGTGTACCACAATGTTTAAAATTAAAACAATAATAATAATTACAGCTATATATAATATAAAGGAAATACAAAAATGTTCCTTAAAGTTTAGAAACTTGTTCTGTATTTGGACATTATTTGGCTCATTTTTAATAATGGTGAGCTACTTCATTCTTTGGATGAATTTACTAAATATTATAAATATCATTTAATACTTGCATATTAAAAATTTATTGTGAATTTGGATTAACTCCATATAATTTTAAAATACATACTTTATATTGTAAACTTGGGGTTTTATAGCTTGATATAAATTTTGTGAAATTATCAAAGTGCATTTATATAATTTTTTGATACATTAACACCGCAGTATTAGTCAAGTCATGTAAGTAGAGAAAACACGGCACTTTATCACCGTTATCAAGGATTTTGGGATTTCATTAGTTGTACTTGGTAGGGTTTTTACATGAGGTTTTCACTGTCGTTTTATCACTCTTTTTCCAGACTAATTTTTCTGTATTTACTCTAGACTGACATTCATAGTTTTCACTAAACAAAAGATCGGTGATTGACCTTTAGCTATATGCAGAAAAAAATAAATAAAGGTATTAATGTTTTATGCTTAGAAATTCTTGGGTTGTATTGGTGTCATTATAAAAATATGAACTTGAAATTTAAAACTTACCTTGGGTATAAGTATTTATCAAAATATGTTCAATCGTTGTTAGCTAGCTTATAATATATACCCCCCTTTCTCCCTAAGCCCCCCATTTTTTTTAGCGTTTTCCCTATATAATAATAAACGGACACAATAATTTGTGAGATAACATCAATAACAATGGATCTCAAAGCATTCCCTGCTGGTCTCAGATGTTCGCCTAAGATGAGTGTAAATTGCTCAAGTATTGTCTTGGAAAAGGTGGTCGGATTGATAGAAATGGTATGGACCGTGGGATGGGAACAGAGAAAATGGCAGATCCTACCACTGGGATGGTTCTTTCATTTCCGTCTTCGGAAGTTTGGTAATGGAGAAGGTATGGGTTGTCTCCCACACGCTATTGGCGATATAGTACAGTCTTATTCGAGAAGAAGCTATGTATAGCCATACTATCGATGTTGAAAACGATTTATATTAACAACTGATTCTGTTATTTTATTTTAAAGCTTTGTTGTAAAAAAAAACCAGACACAAAAAAGTGTTAGATTATCATTGACTGAGTAGACACACATAATTATGGTCATTGTTAGGTTTATGGTTTTCTTAGCCCCACGTCTTACTGCCCTTTCGGGTTATACGCTTATGTGCTAGGGGTTAGGAAGTTTATATTTATAATAAGTGTTCTTGAGTTTGCATGGTGGGAAAGGGGACAGGGGGGCATTTAAGAAAAACCATCCTCAATACATCCGATCGATATTTGAGCCTCGATAACCTCGTCATCGGAAGTTTAGAGTACTGGAAGAGTAGCGCGTTAGACCACTTTGCCAAAGAATTGGGTCAACTTTAGTTGAAGGTCAATCTACCACTCGGTACAGTTGGGGTCAGCCCTAATTTCTATAGTAAACCCAATTTTGACCACAAACATTAATGAAAAGTTAAAAAATGTTTGTAATTTTAACAAAATTTTTTTAAAATTTAGTAACAATAAATTTCACCAAAAAGTTATCAAAAGCTACTAATACCATTTCCATGTGAATTACTGAATTATTATTCTTTAGATAATTAATTAAACGGACTAAGAACATAAATATATTTGCATTAATATTTTCCCGCCATTGTGGAAACATAAACTTACAGTTTTCAAATAACAAGGTTTCTATGAAAGCCAGACTGTGGTTCTACGCATTTGGTTTTACCGTGTCTATATCGTCTTCCCTGACTGCTAGCTAGAGTGACTGTTCTATTATATTTTAAAATGTTCACATCACATTAATTTATATTCAAAGTAACTGGGATATCTTTAAACAATATTTTGAAATGATAACTAATAGTAATAATAAAAAAACTCCAAACAGGCTGTGAAATACGATTAAAAAATTTATCTTGACACGAGTCCTTTGAAATTCTCGAGATTTTGTGAAATGATGTCATTCACTTGGTGAATAATAACATGTTTCAGTATCTAATAGATTTTAAAAACAATAAATAACCAATTTTAAATCAATGAAAGACATATCTGTGTGTAATTTCGTAATCAGTCAGGTGACCTGGTGGTCTAGGGGTAAGGTGTCAGACTTCTGTTCTGGGGGGTCCAAGGTTCAATCCTCAGTCCAGGCATGGATTTGTTTGATTGCCAAACCCTTCCTTCACCTCTGATAAGACGTGTATTAATCACAACTTGTGAATGTGTGGAATGCCAGGCCTCCAACGTGGTTCGGATCCCACGTTAGACTGTAGGTCCTCCATTTCCTCTCACAATCACCCTACCATATTACACATTAACGTAAAGTGCGTATAACCCAAACGGGTAGTAAGAGGCGGTAATAATAATAATAATAATAATAATGATCGTAATCAGTCAAGTGTGTCATGGTCCATACAAAACGGACTGTACTACCCATACCATTCTTCTAGACTGGAGTGGGGGTGGGGGGTTAGAGAGCCGTGAGGGGTGAATATTGGTACACATTGGAGGAGGGGAGATGAAGGGTTGGGTATTGTAAGATGAGGATGGAATATTGAGAAGCGGCGAGGAAAAATATGAGATGAGAAAATAAAAGGTAGTGTGATGAAAATATGGGGATCACAAAGTATGGTAGATGCCCCTTTATATTTCAGAGGGGGGGGGGAGGAAATGTGAATCAAGACATGTGGGGATGTAGGGAAAATACCATTCTCATTTTTCACTTTTTATATAAAGACAGTAAACAAAGAGATGGTGTGTATAAGACTGGTTTATAAGATATTATAAAATATGTATTCACAAAGGCTACTAAAATAAATGGTAAATTTCAAAATAAAAAAAACTACTAGTAAGCATGCTATAATAACCAATAAAACTGTGAGAAACACAGAACGAACCTTTAAATAGACGTGCAAAATTGTATTTTTACCCTTTTAAGTAGAATGCGTGAAAAATATGTAAATAACCAACTATCTATTTCCAATTTCAACAGAAATCCCCTTTATAGTCTCCTGTGCTGGTGTGTCTGGACAGTCATATACTTATGTGGGGCAGCGTTATGACTTGTTTTAGGAAAGCTTTGGGAAGATTTGTGAGGTCGTTGAAAGCAGATCATGACAGCAGCCATTGCTCTAGCACACAACCAAATGCTGCAGCTTATTGAGGCTGTAGTCAACAGACATATCTCGCATGTCAACACTTCATCCCAAAGATCATGATTGGCCCCAGCTACCAGTGTCGTTTGCATAAATGTGAGGTAAAGGAGGAGAGGCTGTGTGTCATGTTTTATAGCCATACAGGGGGGTCGGAATCTCATAGCCCAAACTGAACATATACTTTTCTTTGAACCTAAATAATGTAAGACTCCTATACTATTACTCCTAACAAACTATGATAGTACCATTAGATTGTGTTCAATGTTTTGGCGTACAACGCCGGGAGAGCAAAGATGTTCAAGCATGCGTGTACAACAGGTTGCATAGGAGCTATGCACGTGGCACCAGTGTGGCAGGACATATTTAGACTAGGACATTTTTAGGTAGTAGTTCTTTGTCAAAGCGGCCTGTCAATGACGCCCTTTATGTTTGAGCGTTTGACATAATAATATGCTAGTTAACTGTCTCTCTTTTTTCCTTTCTAAGATAGGATTAAAAAAACACTGGTGTTAATGCGGTGAAGGCTTTGATAAATAACTAAGGTGTGAGGCGTTTAATAAAGTAGCACATATTCTTGAACACGAATTTCCTAATCAACATTGAGATTATTAGACGGCTGTTGGGTGTCAAAGATATGCCGTTCTTTTGAGTGCGTGCCGATGCTGTACTAGAGTCCTTCTTGCATTCAAACTAATAATATTCTGGACTAATGTTTCCCGCTTACACCGGCACTACACACCTCGACATCCTGGAGTACAGGAGCAGAACATACCACAATAATTAATAGTAAACAACAGACCAGTCCATCTAGAAATGCTAGTACGTTCTGGAGGTCATTATCAACGGTCCTAAATCACAGAAAATGCCTGCTATTATTACATTTTCAGTTCCGCGCACCTAATTCCTATGTAACCTGTTGTACACGTGTGCTTGAACAGCTTTGCTCTCCCAGCGCTGTACCCCGAAACTTTGAACACAATTTAATGGTATTAGTATAGGTTTCCAGATGTAAGTGTATAAGCATTTTGTATTATATTTTGTTCAAACAAGCTGTATGTGCAGTTTGGGTGCTGTGTTTCCAAACACCTTGTATATTGTTAGTAGAGAAGTAGTATTGGTGGAACATATAAATGGGACACCATACACGTTGAGAAAAAATACCCTCATAAACCTACTATTTCAGCAGTTTCAAACAAATAAAATACCCTCTTCTGTGGCCACATGGTCTAACGCACCATTATCGCAGTATACAGTAGACTAGACTTTCGTTGACCGGGAGATAAAGGTTCAAATCTCGGTCGTGTTAACTGAGGTTGGTTTTTCCAAAATGGTTTTCCACTATCCTTCCAAATAGTTTTACACTTTCCTTCCATGCACATGTGGGTACACTTCCTATAGTGAAAACCTTCCTCATTACTAAAACTACTAGCGTAGTTAGTACATGAGCGTGTAAACCAAACGGGTATTAAGATGCGTTGGTAAACAAAAGGGATTAATATAAATTTGAGTTATTAATACAAGCTCATGTGTGGCTCTTTGACTTCAAAAAATATCCCAGCTTGCTGAACTAATAGTTGCCTCTCACGTGTATTCTTAGTACTAATTTTTTCTTTCCCATCCTAACTCTAAATACTTAAATTAAAACTTAGTTGAAAAATAGATCCTTTGACATAAGAATCAAACTCTGGTTAAGCTGCCATTTCTCCTTTATATTTAGTTGAATTATTTAAATGTAACTAGATACGATTATATTATATATGAGAAATGTTAATTTCCACCTTTAAATAAAATTTAGTATCAAGTCGTTTGTACCCGTTGCTTACCCAACCCAAAAATAAATTTAAGTGTTGAGGGAAAAGAGAGAGACAATTCAGATTTTAACTTAAATCGAGGAAGTGCTGCTATCTCTTAGACAGTCATGAGACCCATCAAATGCACTTTATACTAGAGTTAAAAGAGTAATTGTCATATATAATTTAATTAATATAAAAAATCTGAGTTATTTATGTTTTTTGAAATATAAAAGTTTTGGCCCTGGAAAATGTATGTAAAGTGACTTTACTCTTAACAATTAATATATATTTTAAAAAGTATGTCTAGTATTTTAGTATACACAGTTTATTGTAATTATTTTTAGCTTTTCTGAATAATAATATCATACAGTATATGGGCCAACTGATAGCTATAACCAAAAAGTTGATATTCAAATTCATCATATTAACTTTACTTTGGATTTACCATTATTATATTAAAACCAAACCACAATATTGTGTAATTTTTTAAAAAGTAAATGCCTGGAATTAATGGTTTATTTTTATTCCATTTGGTCCAATTGAGCCAATTTTTTTTTATGAATCTCTGTTTGATAAGCAAAACACATTACATTAATCTCTTAGTGTCAGATCATACGATAAATCTATATTTGTGAATTATTCCACTCTCTAGATAAGATAAATAATATGTATGTTTATAAATTGCATTACCCTTCAATAATATTGCGCACACATTTTATGATTGATATTTTTATTAAGAGTGGTCTATTGTTTGAACAATTAGTGTTATTAACGTTTTGACTCTATATGTGTGGACCTATTATTTAAACCAATTTACAATCCAAGCAGCAAGAAAAAAGTAAAAATATATTTATTTTTTTGTATTTATCAACGAAGATAGCAACAGTTCAAGGTACTCAATGTTTGACAATAAATATAAGTACGTAATAAACATCTACTATTTCAAACAAAGGTATTCAAACCTTGACAGTGAAATATAAATCTAGGTATTCTAACAAAATAAATGGTAGTACGCAATCAAAAAAACTTTCTCATATGGTGTATTAAATCTTAGAAATAGATAATGGGTTTCTAATTTCTAACATTAAATGATTTATGTTTATAACATCTTAATTTACTCTTATTTTTCAAGAAAAACTAAACCCAGATAATCATGTTGAAATCATTCTTAAGGACCATTTTCAAAATATTTCAAATATTAAAAAATTTATCATAGTTAAAATAACCTTAAATTAATTTACTAAAAATAATATTATCATGTAAAATAGTCTTCAAATACTAATTTGGAACAAAGTCATTGAAGCTATTTTTCAAAAATTTAAATTGTTTAAAAAATGAGTTATCAGTGTTAAACGATTGAAAAATATGATTATATAATATTTATATAATTATCGTTAATGTAAGAAAATTTAACAAATACCCATTTGAATAGAGTATTTGAAGCAATTTCTAAAATATTCAAATTTTAATCAAATCTGTCATGTTTAAATTACTCTTGGATGAATTTTCTACCATAAAACAAGTACATCGTTTTGTTTGTCGTGTCAAACCAAACATTCTCTAGATATTTATTTTAAACTAATTCACTAGAGACATTAAAAAACCCTCGAATTTACTAAAAATAACTCATCAGTAAACTATTCTTTTAAGAGTTTTTACCAAAAATACAAGTAGACAGTTTTATTTGTCTAGATATCAAATTAAAATAAAACCATTAGATGTGTTTCCAAAAAATGTTGAATTCAAATTAAACATTCATCAATAAAGTACCCTTAATTTTAGGGCTGTGGTCAAAATAAAAATAAAATTTCTTTAGGTATAGTTCTAAAAATATAAATATCAAGTTCGAACAAAATCCATCTAATTGGTTTGGACGTGTGGCAAGGTAAAAAAAATTTGGGTACAGAATGAATTATAAAATAGTATTTTTTAGTTGGGACACACATAAAACTTAAGGATTAATCTTAATCTCAAAGAATGTCGCTATTACAATACTCTCTCTTGATATCATAGAGTACAGTATTAAAATACTTTAACATTAAAACCGATAAGGACGAAATAACCTTTCTGAGAGATCAATAATCTAATAGATTTGCCAATTAAATGTAATTTGCAGATATTATTTTTGAAATGCTGAATGCTAAGCTGAATACGCCTGCTTTGGTGGCCGCGTGGTCTAGGGCGTCACCCTCGTTTTATACCAGACCACCGATGACCGGGAGATTGTGGATAGAATCCCATGTGGGTGTACCGGGTGTGTTATACAAAATGGTTTTTCACTCTATCTCTAAGCAAATTCGTGTACACTTTCTCTGAACTAATTAGTTTAATTAACATACATATATATATACGTATAGCCTGAACAGGTAATAATAAGTGGTGCTAAAAAGTAATTTTTAAAAAGTTGAACAGAGTGAACTTTTATTAATATTCCTTTACCTATAATAGTATTTAAACTCGTTTTTACTTACCATTTTATAGAATATAATAAACAATTTTATTATAATTAATATAGTATATTGATCTAAAATAACAAAATCTACGTCAATTGACAAAACCACATAACAAATTCAAAACCATACAACAATTGAGCCTATACTTCTTAGAGTTATCAGTAAAGGGTATTTGAAGGTTGTGTCCATTAAATTTAACGACGATTGGGAATTTGTACGAAGATTTTAATCATCTCCAAATTTCTTCTTGCTGAATGGTATTTTCATACGACTGTACAGTACGTGCAGTATAAAAAAGCATTTTATGCATATATATACATATATATAGAAGTTTTTGGTGTCGTACTACTAATACCAATAACAAAAACGGTGTTTTCATTTTATCAGGATATGTGTTTGGCTTCTTTTAGTTGTTATTAATATGGAGGAGAGAAGAATGCGAACAATAAAATGAGAAAAAACCTGGGAAATCTATGAACACCAAGACCTCGATTATTAAAAATCAGACTTGTGTTATTAATATCCCTTTTGAAAAGTAAGGCTTCAACATCTTCCATAAACACAACAATGACTATTTTCAGGAACTTTTCATTTTATTTTTATATTCCGCATTTTCTTCCCACATCTAGCAAGTCCATGGTTCGCCAACTTTATTCCTCTATTTAGTACACTCATTTTTCGCACTCGTGCAGATATTTTTCCTTTTTCCCCCCCTTACGTTTCTACCGGCAATGCATTTCAAAGAGGCAACAGTTGTGTGTAAGACTCCTTACGACTAGGCCTACAACTGGTTTCAAGTTAGAAAAATTTTAATTGGTGGAATAAGATTAGCATTATAATTTGCAACATAATATTTTTCTTGAAATTATTAAGTACATTGAATTAAATTAGCTCATTTTAATTAAAAATTACTTCCTGTTCAATGAATTGTTAGCGTGAGACTTTAAACTTTGCACTGAAAAAGGGAGATATATTTTAACTTTGGTAGTTTCCGATTTAAATTTAAATTCAAAAAATTAAATAAACACAAATTTTGAAAATTTATCAAAATAATCAGACACGTTTATAAATTTGTATTAGATAAAATACTAATTGTATTAAATTTATTATTATTATATATATGAAAACTACCTTATCAAATAAATGCGTTCACCTAGATTTTAAACACATTTGAACATTAAATGAAATATACGAAAGCCTGGTATGGACAAAAATACAAACTCCTGAAATCTACAATATAAGATCAGTTTTCTGAATAAATTAGCTAAACACGAGTATAATATAACATATGTAATAAGATAATATGATATCTTGCTAAGAGTAACAATTGGAAAAACTTATTGTGAAATCCTTAAAAGGCTCACCACATAGTGATAAATTTAATATAATGTGTATCCTTTTATCATGAAATAAAATCAGCTCAACTTAGATTTAATTAAAAGTTAATCATATAATTTTGAAGAACTATCAATTTCATCATCAAATTTTCAAATAAAATCATATTTGTCACTTAGGCCTGAATTTAATATAATTTCCATTTCATTATCTTGAATCTACGACCTAGTTAATATAATTATCTGTAATCTAATATAATATTTATCTTCTAATTTCAAGACTAAAACCACGTTCCTCTCCTAATTGTCAAACCACTACAAATAAACTATTTAACTTTAAACTACTACAAAGCTAATATATTTTACTTGAAACCACTTCAAAAAGCACCCTCTTTTTGTGAAACTATTACAAACCTAAAACACTCATTATGAAACCATTACACAGTTCATTTTCTCATCTTAAATTTAGTGTAAAATTCATCCTCTTATCTTGACCCCACTTAGAGGTTCACAATATCATATTTAATTTAAATTAATCAATATTATCTCAACTTTATGGGCTCATCACCTCACATTAGATTATATTTCAGGTTCATCCTCTCATCTTTAAATTAATACGAGTTTCGTCCCTTTACCCTGAAATTAATATGAGGTACATGCCCTCACATAGAAATTATTATAAGGTTCATCCCCTCATCTTGAAATTATTATGAGGTTAATCCCCTTGTTTTTAAATTAGTATGAGGTTCATCCCCTCACCTTCAAACTAATATGAGGTTCATCCCCTTGTTTTAAAATTAATATGAGGTTCATCCCCTTGTTTTAAAATTAATATGAGGTTCATCCCCTCACCTTCAAATTATTCTGAGGTTCATCTCCTTGTTTTGAAATTAATATGAGGTTAATCCCCTCACCTTCAAATTAATATGAGATTAATCACCTTGTTTTTAAATTAATATGAGGTTCATCCCCTCACCTTCAAATTAATATGAGGTTCATCTCCTTGTTTTGAAATTAATATGAGGTTCATCCCCTCACCTTCAAATTAATATGAGGCTCATTCCCTTGTTTTGAAATTAATACGAGGTTCATCCTATCGTCTTGAAATTAGTATGAGTCTCATCACTGATACTTGAAATTAATATGAGGTTCATCCCCTCACCTTCAAATTAATATGAGGTTCATCACCTTGTTTTTAAATTAATATGAGGTTCATCCCCTCGTCTTGAAATTAGTATGAGGCTCATCACCACTCCTTGAAATTAATATGAGGGTCATCTCCTTGTCTTGAAATTATTATGAGGCTTATCGCCTCTCTTTGAAACTACTTTAAAGTGGATAGTTCATCTTCCCTTGAAACTAATATAACATGTTGTTCCTATACTTGCCTACAGAGCACACAAATATTGTTCGCAGAGGCATGGGGCGTTGCCTTGCCATAATTGTCAAGGAGAGGCTTTTATGAGGAAACGGGGATGAAAGGGTGGAGGAGGGGGTTTACAAGGGAAGAGAAGGAAGGAAGGTCCAAGAATAAAGGAAAGACACGTCGCATTCGAACGCACTAGGGCGGAAAGTGCATCGGGGTAAGTAAAAGACACACCCATTTCCTGTACAATACGCAATCATAGCATCGTGTACATCTGTAAAAGACAGTCTTGTTTGATACAAAAAAAAAAAAGGATCCATGATGAGTCCAACAGAAAAATACACGCACCATATTCCAAATAAGTGGGGTGCATTCACAGTTTAAGATAGTAATGCAATTTTAGATTTTTTTTTCCCTTCAGATTTGGCATATAAATTAATATAAAAGTACTTATTTAAAATAAAATAATATTCATTCGGTGAGTAAGATTTCTACATCTCACCTGCTTTAAAGGAATGAAAACAAAGAATATAGGCCTACAAAACAATACTCTTACCAGTTGTTCTCTATGGGTGTGAAAAGTATTCTCTTACTTTACATGACGAAAACAAATTCAGGGTGTTCGAAAAAATGTATCTAGGAAGATCTTTGGCCCAAAGTGAGATGAGGCTATTGGTATGTGGAGAAGTTTACATAATGTAATAATCACACGATATTGTTAGGATAATCAAGTCTCGTATATTATGGTGGATAGGACATTCAGCGTGAATGGGAGAATGTAGAACCTTGTTCAGGGTTCTGACTGGCAAACCCAATGGGAAGAGACCATGGAGAAGACCTAAACGCATATGGGAGGGTAACATTAGAATAGGCCTGAACAAAATAAGGGTTTAATGAGGTGGTCTGGATAGGCCAACCTCAAGATAGAGATAGGTGGCGTTCTGTTGTAAGAGTGGCGATCAACCTTTTAGTTGATAAAGCCATAGAGTAAGTAAGAATAATATGTATGAAACTATACCTAATTACTAAATTAAATAATGTTACGGTAAAAAATACATATGATAAAAAGTAAGTGCATCATTAACTAAAAATATTACGGGTTTCCTACTATAATATACGAGTCTTATTCTTTTAAATTATAACAAACAGTTTTTATAATCAAAAATATTGTAAATAATATTAATTTTCATGAAAGTGAAAAAAATAATTTCAAAAGTTATATTATTGTTAAAAATAATGTTATATTTATGAGATTAAAGCGTCAAAATTCAATCAAACAATGTATTCAACATCTATGTAAACCTCATTTACCCTGAGAGGTGGAAGTATTTCCTTGACAAATTACACTATGACCTCATATTTTAGGCTACACCATAGTGAAAACACGCAAGGTAAGCTTGCTACCTTTCAAGTTAGTTGTATTGAACATATATTTTAATTAATCAAAAATAATTTGTTTCACATTAATTTACTGGTAGTTATGTCAAAAACTATTTTAATAGTTTTCTTTTCTCAAACAGCAAGATATTATACTGTAGGGGAAAAATTGATATTTATGATTTAATTAAAACGTAATTAACGATAAAAAGTACTTTATATATTATATATATAGTAGATCATTATTAATATTAATTATAAATACAAGGGATGTATTTAAATAAAGATTACCTATAGTTTTAAGGTCGATTAAGTAATATAAACTCTCGTATTGTTCCTACCAATTAAATGTTAAGTATTCATTTACCTATAAAGTTAGAAACATAAATCTCTTTCCAAGAGACTAACAAGCCTACTAAGTAGCAAGTAGCGACGTTAACCAACTTTGAGCAAATGACCTTCATTTGCCTCCCTTAAAATTAGCCCACCAAACGTTACAACAGACACACACATACACACACACATAGATACACAAATTTGTAATTACAAGGGGCAGGAAACGAACACGTAGTAACACGCAGACAGAGGTTTTGTATTTCAAACTTGACATCACGTCCACTTTAACCGAGAACCAAAATTACCCATTCCTTCTCCTCTTTATCGTTCACATAGTGTGTGGTACACTTGACGAAGTTAGGCCCCCTTGGAAGATAGGTGGGTTTGTGGAGAGTTTATGGTTGGAAACTAGATAATTCCTAGCCCTAACTATTGCTCAATGCCTGATTTTAGTGTAGAATCAAGTTTACCTCTGGTCTGTTATTATGAGTTTATCACAATGAATAACTAAAACTTATCTTTGTCAAGTGTCATTACGTATTCGACTTAAGTGAACTAGAGCTTCCAATCAGCATATGACAGTAGCTTTTATGTAATTAACCAAGCCTCTAAATAACTAAACGCATAATAATATGTGACCTTGTAAATACCATACTTGACCTCGATTGTGCTGTGGTAAGGTGCTCACCTCAAGACTCAAGAGTTCAAACCCAGCTGAGGTCAATGAATTTTTACTGAGAGTTAACAATACATGGGAAGGCTTCCTTTGAAAGTAAATTAAAGTCGTAGATTAAATTTCAACCTAAGTTTATAAAAATAAAAACGTGATATGATATAACCTTTCCGGGAGAATTTTTGAAAACTTTCTATTTCATTTATATATATTCAATGAGTAAATTTACGGGAAAACACTGCAATGATTCAAAACTTCTCTAATGGAAGAAACTAACTAAATATTATATACTTGAGTAAAATTACATAATGACAATTTCTCACAAATGTATATATTTTATTCCACTTGAAGGATATTGGATTACACCATATTTAGAATCATAGCTACTCTGTAAATGACCGTTATCCACAAAAGATATTTAAGACTTTACTAAAACAAAAGTAAGAATTTCATAGTTAAATATATTCTTTTTTTCATAGTCAACAAACATATTAAAAGGTGAGGAATTTTATTGTAATCATGACTAGTGTTACTTCAAGTGCATTAATCTGTATTTTTGACATAGAATAAACTATAGTAAATGGTTTCCCCCTCTGTGTATTATAACATTATTTTATAAGTTGTGATTTAAGGTAAATTGGCATACCAAAAGGGTAGCATGAAAGTGTGTCATTTTACCCTATACGATGATTTTTATATCATTCTCATAGTCAAAATAGGCGCACGTTTAGGCCTAGTACTGATTATACATATGAAGAAACAAACTCTCTTGAAAATCTCATACAACTATTGAAACAAGCCACAACCAGTCCTAATGTATTACGTTGGACCAAGTTTATCAAATTATTTCAGACACCCCAACATTATAAAAAGAAAACACATATTCATACATCGCAAGGCCTCCTTAGCATCATTCAAAACATAAAAACTCGATGAATTTGATCAATTAAAGACATTATCATGATGATCAAGATAAGCTCTTAGAAATATAAAGTTTTGAAGTTAAAAAATACATCATTCAGACAATTGATCCAATGAAGATAATGTCGTATTTTAATGCAATTACGTATTTTACTAATCAAGGCCTAGGTAATTATAGATAATATTTTCAAATTGCAAAATGTCAGCTCATAATGAGTGTGCTAATCTTGCTAATAATGCAAAAACTTATTTTGTTATATTTTTAAGACATATTAACAATATGCAAAATAACATAAATCACAATAGAAGGCTCGGTTTTATTGATCACAATATTTTTCTCTGTTAGATTTAATCTACTTCATTTTATACATAAATTATTATTATTAGCGCCACGTCTTACTACCCGTTTGGGCTATACGCACTTATACATACAGTTAGTGTAAGAAAACATAGTTTATAATTTTGTTATTATATTTTTTACCAAATAAGTACATTTGTTTTTGATGTTTTTAAATATATATTTAAACTATTTTATATTATAATTTGGTAAAAGTTAGAAATATAATATTTTATAATACAATTCAAAACTCAAAAATAGTATGTCATTTTTGCTAGTTTCCCTTAAATGTGCTTTCTCTCAGAGGGTGCAGCGGAAAACACTAACCAACCGAAGGTATTAGTTTCTTTCGCTATTACCGATGGATGAAGAAGTATATCATGCCAACCTTAAGGTTGCTTACCCTCTATCAAATAAGTACTTTAAAAAGGAGTGCGTTCAGTGAATGAGGCTGCAATAATAATAATTCAAAAGACTAAAATCATAAGAAGAGTGATTCACACAGCTAATTCAAAAAAAAACATTTCATACAAATGTTTAGGTTTAAAACTCAAAGTTTTAGGTCCTATAATGCATCAAGTGAATCTAGAAAAGTAATTTTCTCCCTCTAGTTCCACGTGAAAGATAAGAGAGGTCTTCAAACTAATCTGAGAATCCCAACTTGCATGCATTAGTGAACGAACTAGTTTAATCTTGCTTGATGTGTTGAGGGTTCAAAGAGGATACTCGCAAAACACGCAGGATGTGAGAGAAGGGACGACGTGAAGGAAGACAAAAAAAATAAATATGAAAAACTGTTTAGAAAGAGAGAGTGACAAACGTAGATAGAGAAGACGGAGCAGAGGAGTAAAGGATGAAGATAACATGAAATACGGAAGGTATAAGTAATGCTGAAGGTGCAAAGAAAAACCAGCAGGCAAAGACAAAAAAAAAGTTGTGAATGGGTGGGCGGACTGATATGTAGGTTAGAACAAAGAAAACCAAAATAAGAGGAAGACGAAGATATACATACGTATGCAAAAATTGAACACGTGAAAAGAAAAAGACACAAAAAGCAGTAAATAAACGGAGACTAAGAGAACAGGCTCTAGAGAAAGGAAATAAATGTGACCACAAGACAGAGATAAAAAGGTAGATCAGCATTTAGACCAATGGACAATGCGTGGGGAATCAGCACAAAGGGGGGAGATGATTAGATGTGGAAGTCGTTCTGTTTAAAGAGTAAAAACACCATAGGGAATACCAGCCGACAGAGGTGTAAAAAGGACCAAAAAAAAGAAACACAGTAGAAAAGATTATAAAATAGGAAATACAAAAAGTGAAAGTGGATCAGAAAAAATAAATAGAAAAATGCCAAGTTATCCAAAGACATTCTGAGAAGATAATATTGTATTATATTAAATAAAATGAAATAAATATACAAAATACAATTTTGTTGTTATTAAAATACAGTTTTTCACTTAAGGTGTTCCAGTATCACTATTTTATTAGATTATAAGACTCACTTTAATTTCATTAAGCTACTGACTACTCAACCTAATGGGGTAAAAGAAACATTAGACGGGTCAGTAGAATTATTTAAAGCTACTCACGTGTAATCACACTCAAGACACTTAGTTAGGACATGGTTCATTCTGGTACCTGTAACGCTCTAAGTTATCATGCTAGAACGATCTATAAAACATTATTTGAATCTCAGTTGGCTGAACTTAGGATAGCTGTAAACTTGAGATCGACATGTTACCAGGTCTATTCCATCCTCTATTATTACTAATTTAAAATCAAAATGTTAGCGAACACTTGTGCTGGAAGTAATTGTTACCTAGATTTGAGGCACATATACTTATTTAGATTATTAATACTATAACTGAACTAAATCTCAACTTTGCTCTTTTGATTAAAAAGAACTAGTCTGACATCTTAGCTCAGCCGGTAGCATATCTGCCTACTTAGCTAAGTGTTCCTTGTTCGATTTCTGGCATGGCCAAAAATATTTTATTCTTTAAATGTGAATTGTGGGCTCTCTCTTTTACAGCGATGAATAGCCGGGGGATAGTTGTTGTGTCTGTTCTAGATTTAATTTAGTGTGTAAACCACGTGCTGATATAGTCACTCAATTCAGAAAGTGAATGTTTAATACCTTGGATGAATGAGAACAATTAAGGAATGAGATAATTTAAATTGTACAAGGATGTGAACCTCAAATAATTGAGTAATAAAAACGTTTTAAAGCGATAGATTAATTCCAAGGCACTTGTTCTAATATGTAATTTCGCATTTGCTGTGAATGAGACAACCATTTTACTAACAATTTTTTTAAAACCCAGATTTGGTGTTTTTACTACCCGTCAAATACTGTAATAAACTGGTGCAATTTATGTTTATTATAAGCGAGATAATATAAAACAGCAAAAATAATTATAGTGTAACATTGCAACATACTACATAATACTACTCCCCCCCCCCAATCTTAAGCGTCACGCGTAGGTTTCCCTCAAGAGTCATACTACCCACTCCATATGAAACCTCAATAATAGTAAACTTCCTGCAATCGTAAGTTTCTCTATTGTAGTCCCATGTAGACTGTCTTTAATCCGTACGAATTCAATCAAGAACGAAACTCCCCCACAATCACAAAATGCTCATGTACTTACCGCTTGTATTTCTTCTGGCTAGAACAACCTTTAAGACTGGAACGCCACCTCGCGTCCTAAGTCGATGAGGAGGTTAGATACCAGCCGCCGTGTGCCAACAGCCGAGGTTCCGAGTGGACAGGTCAAATCGGAACTGACTGAGACCATCAACTAAATGGAACTATCTTGGTGTCCGGCGTGCAAGACAAATCCAACCACCAACTTATCGAGTGATTTCTGTTCGTCACCTCTTCCAACCAACGGAGCTCTAACACCTATGCAGCTCGTGTTGGAGGCAGCTGGCCAATCCTAGACTTGTCAAGGACTGTGTGATCGTCTGCATATTTGAAATATGACCGTTGAAAGCCATCGACCAATGTGAAAATCCCCCCCCCCCCCCCCCCNNNCTTTCTTTCCTAAGTGACTAGAAACACTATTTAAGCCTTGCGGTTCTTAAACTCAGGGACTATTATAATTCTACACCTTCAAGAGAAGTCATGTCTTAGACTTTATTTATTCATCGCCGTCTGGAGAAGTCCTGTCCTGGACTTGGACAATGCACAGGATGGTGACGTATTGTGTTATTTTTTTTATCGAAGTTCATTTAATAGACATGAATTATGGCTAATTCAATTTGGAATTAATGTAATGTAATATTTTGGATAAGCCAAACTAAGGGTAAATTATTTGCTATTTTTTTTATGAGACAGTTAATTTGTTTTGCCGCCACTTGGGCGCTAGTATCAGTGAAGTCACGTATATATTAGATTGCCACATTTATTAACTTGTTTTGTTAAAAGTATTTAATTTAATTTGAAAAAGTTTTGATCACCAAGTAAATGTAAATTCCTCCTCTTTTTTTTTTTTGTATAATGTTTTATATTTAATTGTTGTTTGAAATAACGTAAAGTTAGCGGATTGTTTGATTTAGACTAAATAATTTTCCAAATGATTTAATTGAAATAACTTGTGGTTTAACTAGTCATTTTGTATGTCATATTTTTTTATTAACAAGAAGAGTTCTTGCTAACGTAAACTTTTGTTTCGAAATTAAATAGTCCCGCGGGAGTTTGACAATGCCGGAAAGTCAAACTCTCGTGTTTATATAAACATCTGTGTGATGTTAAACATAACAGTAACCCCGTCTGTATTCAATGTGATGAAGCAGACACTTTGATATCCGTTTAAAAGATGCCCACTAGGCTCTTTATTTTTTTATTCAAATAAATATCAGTCTAGATATTTATAAACTTATGATTTGTTTAAATAGTCAAACATTTTAGTTTGTGTTTTCAGTAATCACTGTTGTGAAGCTAACAGTGTAGTTTGGTCGAGTTGTTGTCTCTTCAAGACTGACCGATTTGACTTAAAAATTACGTTTGATGTGGAAACATTCACATTATGGCAGTGATATGATTTCCAACATACTTCCGATGGATATTTGAGGCCATGTAATTTATTGTTTCTGTTGTTATCTTGAATAAAACATTCATATTGTTATTTAATTGTTGCTAATGTCATGCTTTCTTTGTCATTTAGTTTACCTCCCACATTCTTTTTAGTCTAGTGTGGCCGTAGATAAGAGGTAGTAGAGTTGGTGGTAACAATAGCTTGGATATTTTGTTAACATGAACACATGAGCACATATCATAGATGATTCCATTTTCTCTCTACCTGCTAAGGTGGCTGCATGGGTCTAAGGTACTTATTTAAAAATATACTAGACATCCAATAAATAATATAAGCGATCGGGGTTTGAATACCAGTTGGGTGAAGTGAGGGTGGATTCTCCTAAATTGTTTTCCACTCTTCTTCCACACAAATGTGAGTGCACTTTCTCTAAATTCAACCTTCCTCATACCTAGCACACTAGCGTAATTAGTACATATGCGTATTAAGAAACAATGTTAATTTTTTTCCTAAAATAGTAAGACGTGGTGTTAAAAACAAAAATAAAAGACTATTTTTTAGTGTAAAATTATCTACTATGTTACCTTTCAAATATGTATAAGGAATTAAGTTCTATGGCAAGGACATGTTATAGATATTGTTATCGTCTCTATTCCCTCTTACATTACTACACCCTCTTCCATTTAACTTTACTTCTTTAAAGTTACTTGAGAAAATTACGCCACGATTCCCGTCGCAGTATAGAAAATGTCCTGTTACCGATATTTTAATTAAACACAGTATGACGTAACCCAATGAAAACCAATCTAATAGACCTTTCTGGTTCACTTCTTCTCCATAAGCGAGCAAGATATTTAATCTCTTTTTTTTTTAACTATCTAGACCACCAGAGAAACAATAAACCGTGTATCTTCTAAGCATTGTATGATTTATTAAAACATTAAGTAACAGCATATTAGTAAATTGATTTTGTTTAACGTCCATTTAAATGATTACATTTTTACTTTCTCTCAATCTTACAGGTAGAGAAAGTATGGTGATCGTCAAAAAAATCGAAGTCGAGATTATGATGAATTTTGACGTTTCATGACTTCCTGAATCCGAAAAAGTTGTTTTTGAATTTCCGTCTGTCTGTCTGTCTGTCTGTCTGTACCTCCAACTAGAGCCTAAACTATTTTACCGATTGAGCTGAAACTTGATATCTAGGGTTTTCATAGGGTTGCCCCGAGGGGTTTTTGGAATTGGATATCTACCCCTAAAATTAAGGGTAGTTTACTGAAGGGAAAAAAGAGAAAAAGTCGATTTTCTCAAAATCGGCTCTAACGATTTTGATTAAATTTCATTTATGAACATTAATAAATATTCCAAACAAAATGGCTACTCTCAATATTTCGGCAAAATGGCTTTAAGGGCTCCGGTCTGATGCGTAAATTAACATTTTTTATAATAGCTCCGAAACTATTTGAGATATGAAATTACTTAGCATTACAAATATGTATATATATTTATAATACAAATATTTTATTCGAAACATATTTTTATAAAATCAATAATTTTCAATCTATACGCAATTATATATATATTTTTAGCTTTTTGGACATTAAAGCTTAAGTATTGCGACCGTAAAAAAAACTAACCTGAAATGTTGATGGATGTCGACGTCTCATGACCCCCCGAACCCTAAAAAATAGTCTTTGCAATGCCGTCTGTCTGTGTGTCTATAAAAACTTAAAATTAAGGGTAGTTTACTGAAGGGCGAAAAGAGAAAAATTTGGTTTTCTCAAAATCTGCTCAAACGATTTTGATTAAAATTCGTATCTAGGCGTTGATTAAGATTATAAATAAACTGGCTATTTTCATTTTCCTATGAAAATGATTTTTAGGGTACTTTACAGAAGCGTTAATTTCCGTATCTCCACAACTATTTGAGAAACTAAACAACTTATCATTGCAAAATTGTAGGACTATTAGAAATAAAAAACTTTTATTTGACATATATTTTTATAAAAGCAACAGTTTCTGAGATATTTGCAAATATATTAATACAATTTTGTGAGCTTTAGTTGTAAACATATACTACTTAAGTCTTAACGCAATAATTCTCCAATGCCATAGAGTAATTAAATATAAGTATCTAAAAAAGTATGTTATTTTTCCTTAAATCTCTTAGGAGAAATGTTTGCATAGCAATGATCTATCTCCATTTTAGACTCAATAGTCAATATTTACATTTTTTATTGGTCAAAATGTATAAATGAATAATTAAATATCAATGCGATGACTTGAAGATCTGCAACACCTTATAAAATGTTAAAATTTTAACCAGAAATCGAAATTTTAATACGAAGTGTTGACCCTTGTGGAAGACATTAAACTGTTTGAAATGCTCTTAGGTGGACAAAGATGCGCCTCTTTTCTCATTGATTATATATCATTGTATATTATTTTATGCGTGTTCTTATGTGGAGTGGTGATGATACAATGTACATTATTCCGTTCAGAAATCTTACGAGTTTATAGAAAGAGAGAGAAAGTCTGTGCGGTGCGCCGTACCATTTATTATAACTAGTATACACGCATATAAAAATAAACTGCACAACATAATCGCAAAAACTTTCTCTTATGGTTTATTATGTAGCTTGGAAGATGATATTTAAAAATAGGTTTTTAGTAAACCACCATTAAGTAAGTTTTCCTCATAAGAATAAACTCATCTTGTTAATGACAAAAAAGCTACTCGTATATAAAGTTTAAACCTAAGCGTTCAAATCATTTAAAATAATATATTTTTAAGCTATCATAATATTATTTTTATTATGTAAAAATAAGAACGTATTCATGTTTATCATGAAAATATATTCCAAAATATCAATTTGAGCTCAAATATCAATACCAAGGGTGAAACAGTGTGGAATGAAATTTAATATGGCGAAAAGTGTAGTGAGGGTGATGATAAGGCAAAGAACAAGACCAAGAAAAGTGATGGAACTGGATGGAGTAGATTTGAAAGAAGCAAAGAGCGTGAAATATCTTGGTAGTGTGATGGCAAAAGGGGGCAGCAGAGAAGATATAGTGAGACGAGGCCAGCAGGGAGAGGTTTTCTACAGGTGTATGAGAAGAGATCTATTATGGAAAAGAGAAGTACCCCCTAAAGTGTAGGGAAATGCTGCATAGAGCATACTTCATACACCTAGTAAGGTATGCATAGGAAACTTGGACTTTTGATAAAAGAGAAACAAGGAAAGTGGAGGCCATAGGAATTAAGTTTTTAAAACGCCACCAGGAGAGATAGGCTCAGGAACGATGACGTACGCTCAAGAGTCGGGGTACTGGAGGTGCATGAGGTAGTTGAGGAAGTAAGGATGAGATAGTATGGACTCTTAGTGAGGATGGAAGAGGAGAGGATTCCAAGAAGATCGAGGAATATGAAGTATGTAGGGAAGAGACCACGAGGGAGACCAAGGAAGAGATGGGAGGAACAGATAGCAGCAAGTGTGCAAGGGAGAGGAGAGTGGAAGAGAGTGCAGGAGGAAGAATGAGAAGGACAGAGGGAGATGGAGGCATTTTACTAAAGGGACCTGGTCACAGGCTGGAAAGAATTCATGTTAATAACCACGACAAAAATAGACAAATTTCAGATTTTCTATAATTTTTCTAAGTAAACAACCCTTAAATTAATGTATTAAAAAATAAACATCTATTATTATCAATCATGTAAAATAATCCCCGGATACTTATTTGAAATAATCGTCAAAGTATTATCAAAAAAATTAAAATTTCACAAAAATAAATCATCAATAAACTACTACAGATGATTTATTATTAAAAACAAATATATATATATAATGTAAAAAGACTTGTACGTACAAACCTTTTTTTTAAAATTGCCAAACCCATTTTCTAATATATCAAAATAAAAAAGTAAAATAAAAAATGTCAATCTAAATCCCCTCAAACGAGATTTACCCCCCAAAAAACATACAATTTTATTTGTCATGTCAAACACTCCTCAAATATACATTTTAAACAAAATCATTAAAGTTATCCTCAAAATATTTCAAATTTTTCAAAATCACACGTCATTAAACTATCCTTTATAGAACTTTTATCCTATAATCTGTTAAACAGTGTTTTTTGGGAGATCAAATAATCTCTAGATATCAATTTTAATTAAAATCAGTCATTAAAAAAATGAGAATTGAAAAATTAATTCATTTTAAGCCGTCCCTAGTTTGAAGGCCAGGGTCAAAAATATCTATAAGGCCCTAAGATATCGCCCATAACTTCCAGATGTCAAGTTTGAACCAAATCTATCAAACTGTTTCCGAATTGTGGCCGGGACAGATGGAAAGACAAACAAACAAACGAACATGGGAATATAAATGTAAAATTGTATTATTTTGGGTTCGGACACACTTAAAAGGTAAATATTCATCATGAGCACTAGTTCAAAGATTTTCCCAATATTAATACTTTTCCTGAGTGTGAGGAAAAAAATTCTAAATATAAAAAGTCCCAAAATAAACAAAATTTAAATCTTCAACAATCTTTGTTTGTATCCAAAAAAATATAGGATTTTATTGACTCATCAAATAGATAAAGTAGATCCTTAATTTATTTCAATTTAATTTTTAGGATGTAATATAATCAAAGTAATAGACCTATGCTAAGCTTTGAAATGAGAAAATACAAGCCTATTCTATAGTTTTTTTAAACTTGTGTTATTTAATTAGTGATACGTATTAAAAGTACAATTTCTAGCAATAGTACTTATTTAAGAACCCATTTTAATATTCTAAAGAATATTCTACAGAAACAAATTTGTTGAGAAGTTAAGGTTGTTGTTTTGGATTCCTGGGGTATTAGCTTACATCTAAGTAATATTATTAATATAAGTATTTGTAACTAACAGTTTGTAGGTGACCTGGCGGTCTAGGGATAAGGTGTCGGTCTTCTGTGCTAGGGGTCTGGGGTTCAATCCTCAGTCCCGGCACAGATTTATCTGTTTGCCAAACCCTTCCTTCACCTTTGACAAGACGTGGTGCTAACAATAATATTAATAATAATAACTAATATCTAAGAAGATTTTGGCTGGGTGCAATGGAGGTAGCGTACAACTTGTAATTTATCCCTTTTGTTTTCCCATCCTACCTACAGACTGATGTGGATGCAATTTTAAAAAAATCTCATGTCCAACACCCTAGCTCAGTCGATAATGTGTCTGTCTACTGATTTAAGGGCCCCAGGTTCAATTCATGGCATAGCTGAAAAAAATATATCGGTGGAATATAGATTTCCCCTTTCACAGTTATGATGTCTGTTCTAGATTTATGTTAGTTTGTAAATCATGTAATTATATATTTAGTGGTTTCAGAAAGTTCACATTTTAGGATTCAAATAAAAATCAAAGTCTCTAATTCTTTAATAATCGTGGTGTTTAAATTAATTGTTTTACAAAATAAAACCTTATTTGCGATTTTGTTTTTAAAGGTCACTAGGACTATAATGTGTAAAATGTTGACTGAAGCATTCAAACCACGCACCAGGACATGCAAACACACACATGTACGCCCACAACACACGCAGGGCAATGGAAGCCAGCTTCAGAATAACGATTTCCTCAACATTGGACCGATCCTCTCTGTCGTTCCATAGTACCGTCATTTCCGGGCCTCATAATCATTACATAGAACTTGTTCGCCGCTATATACATTAGTATATATGTACGTCTAAATACATGGGGACGGAGAGTTGAAACGGAGAATTCACTAACTCCATTTTACGATCTAAATTCGTAACTATCCGACACTGCCTTCGTCATAGATTCCAAGATTATAGCTGTGATGTCAATTTAATTTCATGGCAGATGTTGAATGTTATTCGTAATGGAATATAAATGGTTCAAAATGTATTGGATTGAGTGGTATGGGAAAAATTCTTAAAATACTTTTTAAGATATAAATATCCATAATTATGTCAATGAGAACTGAAACAATGGTGTAATGGTCAGTGCACCTTGCTACAGGTCTAGGAGTCACGAGTTCGATTCCCAGCTGGTACTTTGGGTATTTTTTCTGAAAAGGGAGCTACCCCGAAGGTCACCAGGGCTTTGTTAGTTAGACTTAAGTTAAGTTTAAGTGTTTCTACTGATTTCACACCCTCATACTCATTATCATCACATCATCTCATCGGCACATGGAAAGAGCCTCTATGTAAAGGTTGTAAAATTAGTACATTCGGGCGTTCCCTGGGCTACGGTACATTTGTACTGACTAATGTATCAAAACACTGGGCTACAAATAAGTGATTAGTAAAGTTTAATTTAAAGGAATTTCACCCGAAGTTTCGTGGAGGGAGAGTAGAAAACCAATTTAGAAAAAAAACCTCAATGCACCCCACCAGGATCGATCCCAAATCTCTCCGTCTTCTGCAGTCTAGTCTACTGCGAGAGTAGCACATTAAACCACGCAGTCACCGGAGTGGTTTTTCTACCTTTATTAATGATAAATTAACTGTCTGAAACAAGGTTGTTGTTCATTAACTACGAGTACAAAATAGTTAGACACTGACATTTAAATAGAATATTTTAATTCGCCTGACCATCTAAATAATCTGTTCTAGTTTGTCTTTGATGGTAAATTTGGGGTTTTAATCAAAGCTGGGTGTACTGAGGTTATTTTCCCAAATATTGTCCGACTCTTTCTATAAATAAGGGTATGTAGGCCAGGCACCCTTCAAATTATATCTTATCCATCTGTACGCTGGTTTAATTTATAGAATATTTACAGACTCAGTAAAAGGAAGATATTTTTTTCACTAAACTATTATAATAAAATGAAGGGTTTGTCTGTGATAAGTATTGTACGACATATACTTTAAGCATAAGTAGGAAATTAAAAAAAAAATTGTTCCTTTGCACAAATATGTGCACCTTTAAGACGAAATTTCAAAATTTTTATTAGATTTCTTATATTAATTAAAAACCTAGTCAAAAGCAAAGCAATGTTGATGAAAATAAGAAATTATTTGTCTAACATGAGCGTTACGCGATATAAACAGCAAATTAGAAAAAACAGTACACCAACATGTGACCTCAAAGCCAGAATTATAAATTTTAAATTTACTTTTAACGTATTTAACTAAGTATATATCTCCTTGACCACTCTGGGTACTTCAACTAGTATTGTCAGAAAAAAAAAAGTCTATAAAAACCAACTAAAAATAACAAGGTAAAGTTATTCAAAAAGTGAGTGAGTGAAAATAAGGTATTACATTTCTGTAAGTATATTTTGGAATTAGCCGGCTTCCCTCTCAAACTTCAGTCAACACAAGGCTCTATATTATACTATGTTACTGAAAACGACCAAAGTTAGGAGTTGTCATGTAACATGCTTCCATAACCATTATCATTCCCTTTTCTGTCGGCATTGCGTTGTCATGGGTTTTATTTCCCTGAATTCTTCTCGCCACGTCAGCGGTTTCTTTATTTGAGAGAGTTTCATTATTGCTTGCAACATGGGTGGCTGTCCGTTATATGACCATTAGAGTTTGGAGTCGTTGCTACGTGGATTTTACTTGATTAAATAAAAATATCCTTGTTATATTTCATCAAGTGTAAAAAAATAATCCCCAAATATCTTCGATGATGTAATTACCAGTGTGACGAATTGTTAAAATACTATCTATCTATCTATCTATCTATCTATATATATATATATATGGTATATGCATAAAATGAAATGCTACTGTATTTATTTCGAAAAAAGTAATTGAATCATAATTTTTTAATATCAAATAAACTCCATCGATTCAGCACGCCAACGATTTATACCAACCAAGCCGCCACCGTATGTTGGCGAAGATAGTGCCAAAATTTGCGGATAAAAGGTGTCATATGTCACCAGAATGAACCCTCAAGTAATTAATCTCAGTTTTATAGATTTGAAACGATAATTATCTATTTAAGTAGCTCTTCATTATGCATTATGTTCTCACGACGCCTAGTTTAACATTTAAATATATTTATTTATATAATATTTAATATATAATAATATATATTAAATATAATATTTATATATTATATATAATAATAATTAATATTTATATAATATATATTAATAAATAATATGTACCAGTAGATATATATATTTATATATATTTAAATTTGAAAAGTAGTCTATATGAATGTTTTATCAAACAGAAGATATTTTAAGATCACTTATCCTACCACTTATATTCATTGACTTAGGGCCACTCTACAGGCTAAATATGGCTATCGGGAGGTTAAAGTTAGCTACCAGTTAAAGGTTATCAGCCACTTTAATATTTTACCCGTTTTATGAATTTATCTGTCGGATAGCTATCTGTAGGATAAGTTCATTATTACGTAGAAAAAGCAATATTGGAACTCCTTTTACTGGTGTGCGCATGCGTATAAGACTATACGCAACCAATACAACCTAGTGAGGGGCGAGAACGTTCAACATTTGTTAAATAATGGCGGCTAAACGAGTGCGAGGAAACATATGGCGTGACGTGGGTACAGAAGCTAAAAGATGTCTTGCAAATACTAATTTCGATGTCTGCCAAAATGTGGTCAATATTTGGGTACAACGTTTATAAAATTTCATTTATTGTACTCATTTTTGATAATTTGTTCTTATATAAATATAGCTCTATAAATAGCTTGTCAGTTTATATAAAAGTGTGAATTAAGTGTTCTAACTTTATATAGTTGGAGTCCACGCCTGTGCTTACTAAACACGTGAACCAAGATTTTAACCTGAAAACAGATTCTGATAGACGAAACCTCGTTACAAACAACGCGTCACTATGGCAACAACCATTTTAACCTTCAGATAAAAGTTATCCGGTACTTGAACCTCCCGATAAAAATGTGATGGATAAATACATTTTATCTGGCAGATAAATGCTATATTCAGTCCCAAGACGCACTTTTAACTTATCCACCATATATAAATCTTTATCTACCAGATTAATATTTATCCAGGAGTCATAAGACCGGCCCTAAGAATTATAAATTTCAAAGTATTAACTTTTGTTTCATTGAAGTTAATTTTGTTACTTTTCTCGTATTAAAAGTTGTGTCTCTTTTATCCTATTGATATGTATCTAAACATATGTAAAAAGGGGCCACCTACCAGCGTGTCAAGCTGCGTTGAAGACGTTTATAAATAATTCATTAGTTAAGAAATGTATTGTTATTTACTGAAATGGCTACCCTTAGGTGTTTTAAAGTTCATTCAAAAACTTACACCACCTGGCCTTATCTTGAGCTATTTATATTCACTCTACCTCATTATACCTTATCCCTAATTTGAGCTAGTTCAATCCAATCCATCTCATTACACCCTATCCTTATCTTTAGATAGTTCTATCCAGTCTGCCTCATTACAACCTATCTCTATCTTGATCTAGTTCTATTAAGTCCACCTCACTACACCCTATCTATTTCAGGTCCATTCTAATGTGATCCTCCCATCTGCATCTAGGTCTTCCCAATGGTCTCTTCCCATTGGTTTGCCAGTCAGTAACGTGAACCCTTGCGTTAAATGTCCTGCCCACCATGATCTGCCTATTTGTTAACCCTAACATCATCTGTACAGGGTATTTAACTCAACATTATGCAACATCCTTCCATATCTATTAAATTCATCACTTTTTGAGACAAATAATTTTCTATTTATTTTGTTTTGGAGCACCTTAAATTTCTTCTTGTTTTATAAGGTAGAACAAAAGGGTTCAAAAAATTACTATTTTTCTCAAATAAATCAAATAAAGGAGAAATAAGCCCATTCACGGCAATATTTCACACGAAACTTCTTATCGCTAAGCAATAAGAAAAAACTTGAAATAAACAAAGATATGGCTCTGCTAAAATAAATAAAGTAATTTAAGAGCAGGGTCAAAACAAAAATCTCTAGGGCTAAAATTATGTTTTTTAAAGTGGTTTTGAAGTTTCCTACATGTCATATTTTTCAGAAAGACTGCAGTGTGAAGATATATTTATATGGTGGCACCCTTAATCATTGATATATTGTGTTTGTGATACAGGTTTTATTAGGATAAAATAATATGTATATAAGGTGTAACTACTTTAGAGTGAAGGTATTATTCAAAATATATCAAGAACATATGTCTCTATTGTATAATATGGTATGACTGTATATATATTCTTCATTTAACACTTTTCTCTCTTTTCGTTGTATACAGTATTTTTTTATTTTTTAGTACCACGCCTCACTACCTTCTCATGTTATGCGCATATGTACTAATTACGCAAAAGATTTAGGGATATAGAAGGTTTAATTTAGAGGAAGTGTATCCGCTTTGGCATGGAGGAAGAGAGGAATTTTAACCACCCTCAGTTAACACCAACTGGGATTCTAAACACGATCTCCCTTTCATAGGCAGTATTGTCTATTGCGATAATGATTTCTTAGTCCATGTGGTCACCGATATAGGTAGCACAGATGTTGATAATTCATGTTTTAGTATTTATAAGTCTGTAACGTCAATGAATACAAGAATAAAATATTAGCCACCTCGGTGGCCGCGTGGTCTAACGCGCTACACTCGTGTTAGACTAGACTGCAGAAGACGGGGAGATCGTGGTTCGATCCTGGTCGGGTAACCTGAGGGTGTTTTTTTCCTCAATGGATCTAAGCTCTCCTTTCACACAAATACAGGTACACTTCCTCTGAACTAAGCCTTTCATATTCCTTAACCGTTAGTGTTATTAGTATATAGGTGTAAAATCCGAATGGGTAGTAAGATGATGTGGTTTTATATATATATAGTGCACCACGTATTACTTCTGCTTCAGCCTAGCCACATGTTTAACTAATGAGGAAGGGATAATGAAGGTAGAATTTAGAGGAGCTGTACCGTAAATTTACGGTGAGGGAGAGTGAAAACCCGTTAGAGGAAATACCACCTCCATACATCCAGCAAGGACTTGAACCTCCAACAAACCTATCAACGGCAAATCAGACATAGCGAGAATGACTCTTTAGGTTCCAAGGAGCGTGTTTTCTACTGACATGTCACGCTATATTATCGACATCCTCTAATTACGCGAGAGTTCAACAGAGATCACCTGAGCAAACACCTGTTGTCTAATGAGATACTATTAACGTAATTATGAGAGACGTTTTCGAGAATCGATATCTATACCTCTCACTCTCTTCCCTCATAGACACACGCACCTTCACGCAACATCCGAGTGACATTAATTATACTCCTGTGTGTACGTTAGAGAGATGGGCAAAGGATTCATTATCAAACCTCATAATAGTTCATGCTAATGAGTAAGCCCGATCAGAGAATATAAATAAGAGAATATGTGTATACTGTGCTACGTATGATCAAAACAGTGACTGGATAACATTTTCCGACAGTTTAGACAGCTATTTCCAGGGTTCAGATGTTGATGAAATGTCATAGATTTGTTTGTGCTTCACAGACAATAATCATGTTTAAAAATACATTATTTTTTCATAATCCCCTGATTTATAAAAAAATTATCTATAAAAAATGTCTACAATGTCTGTTATTTTTATTTTTAGGTAATATTTCCCTGGCCTGCGTCCTTTCAGCGTCATTATTAGCTATCTTTGAATGAGTTTAAGCTTTTTTTTAAAAAAAAGGTTTAGGCATTTATGTTAGATAGGTATATTTTTTAAACTATTGATAGCTTATAAATGCATCAATAAATAACCGATAATAGATTTATAACCATTAATTTTTCGGAATAAGAAGATAGGGTGGACCATAGACAACTTACTCTCTTTGCTATTCTTTCTGAACCCGATATTTGTCAATGAATAATATATTTAGCAAAATGCAAGAGTTTAGTTGTCAAAAGGCTTTTAATTACCTATTGTATATTTTTAGTTCCCTTTTGTAAATTGCGTGTTGGATCTAGTCGTGTGTATTCATTATGAGTATTTTAAATACATTTTAATTTATTTAGTGTGAATTTGAAGCAATTTATTATAATTTTTATTAATTTTAGGTCATCATCATGGTTATTAACAAAGCATTATCACACATATTTATGTGCAAACGAACTAGGACGTCAGTGTTATTTTGTCTAAGTTTAACACATATGGGAGGGATGGAACTCGATTCCCTGGCTGTGTGTGTTGAGATTTATCTTCCTCATGTTAGCTCCCTGTCTCCCTCAAAGAAAGTGCGATTGCATTTCCTCTAAATCACAACTTCCTCTTTCCTATACATTAGTATATTTATTTGGATATTAAGGATGTTAGTTAGACGTGAAGAACATATTTGTATTTAGGAATCGTGGTAAAAATCTGACCGTTGGAATCTGTTTTAGAACAATTTTCATAATTTCCTATTCCAAATAAGATCTTCAGAAATTGAAAAATTTTGTTAAATCATACCATGGTCGATAGGATTTAAAAAATGATATTTCATTGATTTTAAGAGCAAATTAATATTATGTATTGGCCTATATCCTAATCCTAACACTGAAACCAGACAAGACAACATTAAAATTAGGAACTAATCCATCACGTGAAATGTTCTGAAGTTCTCACTTTTGACAGACAATATGAATTTTGACAAATAAAATCTAAATCTAGTGAAATTTTTTCCATCCAAATTATTTTAGGTTTTTTTTAGTGTATTTATTTAAAAGATTCTTCAAGGCCTCAAATCAGGTAGAAAGTATAGTACTATTTTTCGCTTCAAGTTGAACCATTTGGAATAAAAGCTACAATATACTAAATACTGACAATAATGTTAAATTGTTAATTTGATTTACTATTTTTAATAATTATTTATTTATGACGGTTAATAAATGTGCATACATTTATTCAACTCCTTTAATATCTGTCCAAATCAGCTAGTAGTTTTTAGTGTGGGCAGTAAGTAGACAGCTACGTGCCACAATTTTCAAAAGTGTACTTATAGTTTTTTTAGCACCCCTTGTTACTATCCGTTTGGGCTATATGCTTAAGTACTAATTATGCTAATAGTTTTAGCAATTGGGAGGGCTATATTTAGAGGAATTATAACCGCACTTACGTGGAGAGAGAGTGGAAAACCTTTAGAATAACCACCCTCAGAACACCCGACTGAGATTCAAACCTTGTCCTTCACGTCATCGGTAGTCTAGTTCATTGCATAACTAGCGCATTAGACCAGAATACCACTGAAGCGGGTTAGTTTTGGAATTTAAATGAAACTTAAATATATTTTTGCGAATAAATCCCTCCCTATAAGCCACATTGGGAAAAAAAACTCCAGTGCACCGAGTTGGTATTCGAACACTGATCTTTTCGCCATCATAAAACAAAACTAGTTGAGCTTGACGTTTAGTCCGCGTGACCCCTGAGGTGGGTCGTTATCCTCCTGGTGGACTTTGACTCGAACATTAGCTCTGTGTAGAATAAAACATTTTAGAATGGTGCTTCAAGCACCTTTGGTCCTATAAATTCCCTCCTTAATTATTCAGTTTCTTAAGAGACCGGTAAACACTAGTTGTACCCCTTTGTAAACGACCTCTGAATACAAAATGTGCGAGGTTAAAACTGTTGGGTGGGTTTTGTGGTTAGCATATTCATTGAAAGGGACGTGTCTATGTATAACTTTGTTTTAAGAAATTGCATTATTTTAATTTACGTCAAATTTTAAATTTAATATTGAGTTTTAGTTACGGCATTTAGGGTAGTCAAAAACAAGGTGCTTAATATATGTTTGGGACAAAAAGGGGTGAGGCTACTGGTGATTGGAGGATATTACATAATTATGAGCTATATAACGTTTACTCATCACAAGACATTGTTAGGATAATCAAGTCTCGTAGATTACGGCGGGCAGGATATGCAATGCGAAAGGAAGAATCTAGAACCATGTTCGGGGTATTGACTGACAACTCCTATTGGAAGAAACCAATAGGAAGATCTAAACGCAGATGGGAAGATAACATCAGAATAGACCTGAAAGAAATAGGGTGTAATGAGGTGGACTGGATAGAATTAGCTCAAGTTAGGTATAGGTGGCATAAGTTTGTAAGTGCGGCAATGAGCTTTCAAGTTCCTAATGCCATAGATTAGGTAAGTTATGGCATGGGAAAATATATTAGTGAAAATTGGAATAATTTCCACTCACAATAATCAATTATTCTAATGTACTCCCAGCTAAAGGAAAATCTCCACACAGTGCAGAATATTTGATTGAAATTATAGCTATGAATCTTCAAAAGCACTAAAACCATTTTATTAATATATATATTATAATTGTAATGTGTGACTATTTAAAAATGATTTTTATTTATTTTAAGAATGTTATATCTATGAATAAAATAATTTATATTGATTTTTTAACTGCAACATTAAAATAAAGGTATTTTTAACCTATAACTTAGGAACATGTGAATACTATTTTTCTCACTTTTTACATAGATCATGTTTTGAAATAACTGATGTGTTTTAAAATAACGGAGGTTTTTTATGCCTGTGAAGAGTCTTAGATCTTCGTTTGGTGACATCCTTAGATCAATATTTACTACAAAAACTACTTATCTTTTATTTATTTAAAATGGATTTCATTGAAACTACACAGAAATTTAAGAAATAATGCTTTGATAGTTTCTACTATAAATGACAAGTTATTAATATTGTGTCAATTTCAAACTCTTATAAGAAGCAGAAAAGGCTTAAAACCATTCTGATACTTAAAATTATCGTTTTACTTGATTATCTATTGGGTAATTATTATTATTAGCACCGCGTCTTACTACCCGTTCGGGTTATACGCACTATTGGGTAATTAATAGAATGCTTAAGTTTATTTCTAATAAAAACTGTTTAAGTAAATTAAAATGTTAACATATAACGTAAATGCTATTGTATAAAAATTCAAGAAACTTTACGTCTCTATCGATAAGTGAAAGCCATTTCCATGTGAAGTACAGTAAAAAAACTGTTTTGATATCTTCTTTTAGAGATCCCGGGAGGGTGGACAAGCGATGACCAACCTCTAATTCACCACCAAGAATAAGAATAAGTCCTTATCACCTTGTGTCAGCAATCTACCGATGTAGAAATTGTAGTCTTTAAAAATGTTATTTGCTAGTAATGTTTGATAAATTAATTTGGAAATCACAGTCCTGTCACCGAAGAAGTGGGGCATGGTGTGAGGTAGATCCTCTAGAATAGTGGTTCTTAACCTTTAATTATTGCGGCCCCCTAAACTTCCTAACATATCAATCATTAAGAAGTATTCTAAAATAGTTGCTTCACTTACAGATTATAATAACGAACAAATATAAAAAATAGAAATTAACTTACCTAAATGTATTTAATGGTACTTCTGCTGTTGAACACTTACCAATAATTTTTCTATTCTTGTTTCTAATTTATTACTAAATGCTAATCGCATGCAGGAATCGATTCGGAGTCTATTTCGCTTATTTGTTTAAATATTTACCTTTGTGTAAAATCTCTTTTCACATAAATATGTAGAAACAAATTGCAGCAAATTTTTAATGGTGATGGTAAATGGGGGCTATTTGAAATATTCGTGATTTATATCATCCGTGCTTTCTCTCCATTACCACGGAAAATCGATAGTCTACTGTACTTACATGCATACTATAGTCAAATTATTTCTTCCAAAACGTAGTATTTAAGGTAATATACTCCAGTTATAAGCAAAAATATTTTAAATTATTTTTGAGCATTCACGCCTCCCCCCCC